>JAKVQF020000958.1:0-131039 GCA_023091115.2 Trypanosomatidae sp. Fi-14 | reverse complement strand
GCAGCGGGAGCGAAAAGGCAAAGAATGCGTTTGCAACATGCCTGACTATGCACAGGCACATACACACCCACCCCCACTTACATCCGTACCCACCCCTTGAGACACACATGTATATTGTTTTATTGCTGTGTGCACTAGAGGCTCTGTTATGTGTGTGAAAGGTTCTGCTAGTGCAAGCGTGTGTGCGTGTAACGTACATGAAAACGACGCAGTCGTGTCGTAGCCAACATTGTTCATATGCGTGCAGTGACTGTCAGCAAGTTACGAAAACGCTACTGTGTTCCTAATTCAGCATCGCATGTTGTAACGTTTCGTATACAACTATTCGTGATAAAGCGAGTGCCGTGCAGCAGTTTCCCATGTTCATATTGCTGCTGTAGGCATCGTTCTGTTTTACTGCGAGAACCACTGTTTTGCCTTTGTGCAGGGTTCGCACCGTTTTTCCTTCGTCAGTTATGGACGAAAATCAAATGCTACAAAGACGTGCATTGAAAATGCACGACATATTGAGTGTGCTATATATGGCGACAAAGTGACTGTGCTGATGTGCTGATGCGCTCGTACAGTGTTCTTGTGCGTTTTGCTCGGTAGCGCTGAAACGGCTGTTACGTTGTGATCGTTGACTAAATACTGTCACAACGAGCTGTGCAGCTGCACGTGCGTACGTACACAACGTCGACAACACTTTTACTCAACACGTATATACACCTACATACAAACACACATATATACACAGACAAATATTTATATACGCATGTGCATGTATGTATGCACACATACGTGTGCACACTTAAGTGTGTAAGCATGTACGCATACGTTTATCTTCTTGTAGTGCTTGGGTTGCTTTGCATGTTTGCGAAGCATGCTAACGTCGTGGTGCTGATAATATGTGAGGCTATAAGGCGAGCTGACCTTGTGTAAAGCAGCCCACTACGATTCACCACTCTGGTCTGCTTGCAGTGACGGTATACACAAACTGTGTTGTATGTGTTTATGCGTAGTGTAGTTCATGACACACAGCACACGCGCGTACTGCCGTCTGTATAATCTAAGCAACAACCTAGTTTTGCAGCTAAATGCACGCCGAAGGTGTGTCGTGTGACGTGGATGCGACGTGGCAAGATGTGCGCAGCGCGTTTGCCCAGTCTCTAAGCCGACAGAGCACTTGGAGTTGCACTTGCCTTCCTACGGTAGACAGAGAGGCGATTTTGTCTGCACCCGAGGTGATGGACACTAAGACCGATGCCAGCTGCGGTTGTGCAACAACCTACTCCCTCGACTACTCGTTGTCAGAGATCAGCGCCGAATTGTGCACGCTGGCGGAGCTGACAAACAGTGGCGCGATCGTTGACTTACTTGATGTATTGCTCTGCAAAGAGCTATACTATTTGCAGGGGTATTCACTTGTACAGAGTGTGCTGGCATTTCCGTTCTTTCTGCGGCTTGACATGCTGCGAGAGAACAACTTCGTACTCTATGCATATTGCCGCGGCGTTCTCTGTTGCCTTGATCGCATCGTACAAGCCGTATTCGCGACTTCCATTCGCAGCGACGAGGAGTTTCTGCTTATGCCACCTGAGGTTGCCCGACAGGCTGATGTTGCGGTTGATGTAGTCCTTTCTGACCTCGATGACGCTATCTCACGCACGCAGCATAACACACTATCAGCGCGGTTGCGTTTTCGTCGCAGTTATCTGTACGCTCTGCATCACTTTGTCGATGCGGAGAGTCGCAGTGACGTTGAGGTGGCATGTGCGACGTGTCATGACTTGTCAGAGCTGCTAAACAGCACAGAGTATGCGCGCGCATGTGAGCCAACAGTCGGCGCAGCAAGACTGTTGTGTGAGCGTGAAGTGGCTTACTGGGTTAGTGCACTGACACCAGTTGTAGGGACCCCGCCGTCTTGTTCGTTTGTTGACGTGGTGCATACGTATCGCAGAATGCTGGTGCAGTTGGCGTCGCTGCGCACACTCTATACGCTGCCGTCGCTGCGCGTGATCAGTGAATATGTTGAACAGTTTGCTGCACAGCAGCCTCTGCTACCCGTGCGATGCATAGCTGCGCTCGTGCTTCTTCGACCCGATCCAATGGTGTCTTTTCTTCACTGTGCTCCACTACCGCATCGTGTGCTATGCACTCTGGCTACCGACTATGGTGCACCACTTTACATGCGTGTGTATGGCGGCGATGACGAATGTATCGAGCGCATTACCAAGTATCGCATAAGCAATACAGGTGACTTACGCAATACCACACCTAACGAGCTGGCGTATGTGCGTCAGCAAACCACTGACACGCTACGGCGCTGGGTCGCGGAAGCGTGTAAGCATTACCTGCTCCACCTTGAGACTCTACTGTGCAATCGAGGCTTGGCACATCGTAGGCTGGTGAATGCTATGCCTGGACTGGCGCAGTTCTATGACATGAGTTATTTTGTAGATGCTACAGTCTTTCTCGTTGGTCATACGAGCATATCAGCTCACACCGACGCTGATCACAGCAAGTATAGCAGTGTGCTGACGTTGTTCGCTGCAGAGCATGTACTCCGCACGATGGAACTGATTTTGCACTTGCTCTTTGAGCTCGATATGCTTACTCCAGGTGAAGTGCCACCGGCGTTGTGGTACGTCAACTTCTTACAGCGTGCGCGTGCTGAGACTATGGCGTTGCTGTGCTTACGTGATACTGCGGTATTACCAGCGCCACGGGTCAACAAACGGTCTCAAGTGCCGTTGCACAACATGGCACTCTGCACACGTACAACCGTTGTGCCTGACATCGTAACGACAACAGCAAGCGAGGCGGCACGCATGCTGTCCGATGTTGTTTTTGTCGCAGCTGCTCTATATGAGCATAAGCAGCTCATCAAATTCAACGTAACCGCTACGTACGGACTAATGCGCGCCGACGAAGCGTTTGATCATCGTCTGTTCACGTGTTTTGGCCCCATACGCAGCCCGCCGTACATGCCGTACGCACAATGTATACATGCCAAGACACGGCTACAGGCTGACGCAACTGGCCGCGTGCAATTGTATGCACGCAAGGCGAGTGAGGCGGCCCTGGCGACAGCGAACAAGATACGCATGTTGCTACGTTCTCACGATGCGAAGCATGCAGGCGACGCACACATTACTGCGATGACTGAGCGATCCACTGCGCTAGCCAATGACGTGACGCTGACCATAGCAAGCAGCGGCAGCAGTGACGATAGTGGAGGCAGTGGACGAACGGCTGATATCGAACGTGCACGAGTGGCGTTGCTGCGGCCGCAACTGCTGGCGATAGAGAAAACAGCACGCTGTACAGCGGCATCACTGGCAACATTTGTCGAGCTATGTAATGACGATGCGTTGCTCGCGTCGTACGAAGCGTGTGTCGAGCGACCTGCGGCAGCACATCTCGTGACGTTTGTGCTACGCAAGAAGGGGAACATGTGATCAGCGCCACATGTAATTGTAAGCATGCATCATGCAAAGATAAAACACAGTGGCTATGCACTTTCACGCATTCTACCTCTAGGATAACGTTCTTTATAATGATAACACTTGTCAAATGTCAAATGTACTTTGTGTGCGTTTTTCCTGCCGAGCGTGTTGCTGCACACGTTCAACACTGTCGTCTGCTTGCGCCATGTCGCTGCTAAGCTGATAGCTGTAGAGAGGTAAAATTGCACGTGTGGGTGCCTCGAAGAGCATACATACACAAACAGCGTTCACTGTATCGTACATACGCAGCAGCCGCCACAATGACCCACGAGCATGTCCATGTTGAGGTGTTTGGCAATGAGCGGCATAAGCGCATCAGTGAGCCACACCGATTTGCACTGCTCGTCTTGGGCGTGTTTGGGGCCATTTGCTGCTCGTTCGGCTTCATATTCAATCTCATCTCTGGGGATTTGCAAAGAGAGTACAATCTGTCACAGCGCGATCTGAGCATCATTACAACAACCTTTTTACATACAAAATTTGTATGGAAATATATATACATATATTTTGTAAATACGTGCTAACGTGTTTGTCCAGAATTTTATGATTATGTTACTTTTTGCTTGGTTTTTTGTTGTCAAATATATTGTTGTTGTTATTTGTCTTCTATAGTAATTACTAATAAAATCGCTGTTGTCGTCTATGTGATCGTGTTTTTTGTTGCGGTGTGTCTGTTTTTGCATTCTGTGTTTGCCCTTTTCTGGTCATTATACTTTTTTGCGTGCCTTTTTTCTTGTGTGTAGCAGTACAATATTTGTGTTTGTTATGTACTCGTCGCAAAGTCGTGTCAATGTTTTTATGTAGTAGGTGTACCCCTTTGCCTGCTGACGGTGTTACTTGCGCACGCTGTTGCTGTTTTCCTTGGCCGATTTGTGCGTAATGCGTTTTTTTTCTTCTTCATGGCGTGTCGCATTTTGTCTATACTTATTTGTGACCCTTTTTTCGCTTAGTACGAGATAGGTTTGTTCGCTCTGACGCTTGGTTTCGCAGACGTTCTTAGTTGCTTGTTATATATTCTGAGTGTGTACCTCGTCGCCTTGTGCGTGCCTTCGAGTTTTTTCTTTTAAGTATGAACACGTCCCGCTGCAGTTAATTTGCTACTTGTGATGCATAGGCTGCCTTTTTTGTCGATGACTTTTGCTGTTATGTTGTTGTTGTCTTTGACTATATGACGTATGGTTGTTAGTTGGTACCTGCGTCGCACCGTGAGTGTGGCACAGTGCAGCCTTTCTTCAATGTGCTGTAGTTTCTTTGCTCTACTGCATGCGTATCGGCCATGTTATGCAAAAGACAATAGTCTCATGTGCCCATTGTGTGCACTCTGTCGCTTGCACTACGCAAACACCGTTAAGACGACAAGGTGTGGTCGTCATGCGCCTGGTGACGGCGCAAGTCTGTACTGTTATCACTGTTTGTTGCCATATGGACGCTCACAGAGATGTGTCACCGTTACGCGTGCGCGTGGTCGTTGTTGTTGCCTCCTGTATCGTCGTTGCGTTTGCGACAACCTTCGCTGCGTCGACGGTGACACGCACGAGACGCGAGGGGCGTGCTGTGTTTTGTTTGACAGGCTTACTCACCAGCAGCAGGACGCCTTGCTTGCCTTGGTATTGCGTGATTGTGCGTCGTCGCCCTGGGTGCGGCGTGTGCCTGACTATTTGCAACGACGACGACGACGACGCAACGCGTTTTGCTCCGTTGCACACCCCCGTGTTGCCGATTGTAGCTGCGGCAGCTGCGACGACGAGGTGACGGCCTTTGTGTACGATGACGCGATGGTTGCCTGTTGTCAGGACCATGTCAGTGATACGGACGAGTGTTACGCGGCAAGTATTAGTTATAGCAACAAGTACAAGACGAAGAAGAAGAAGAAGAAGAAGTGCGCTGGCAACGTTTACGGTGGCTGCGAGGAAGGTAGCTGTTTTGGCTTACATCAGCCGTTGCACATGCACACTTGGTTGCAACACTGTCTGAGCGTGCGTCATGCCATTGACGAGTTGTGCATCACCGCATCACACACGTCGCTTTGCA
Source organism: Trypanosomatidae sp. Fi-14 (assembly GCA_023091115.2). NCBI lineage: Eukaryota > Euglenozoa > Kinetoplastea > Trypanosomatida > Trypanosomatidae > Trypanosomatidae sp. Fi-14. The sequence continues at coordinate 125,520 of JAKVQF020000958.1, read as the reverse complement.
CGTCCACGCCGCGCACACGTCGCGCTACTGTGGATGGTTGTTGTGCGCAGCATAGTTCGGACGTCATGTGTGCATCGACGGTAGCACGTGGGCCAGATGACGAGCATGTTTGTCGACGGCGACGAGGTGTGTGCCACGCGCACAGTGTTGCTACCGTGTCGCATGGCACTGGCAACGCGCCACAGACGGCGTCGGCGTGTGTCGTGGCGTTGTGCCGCAGTGCCGCCTCACTGCCAGCTGCGAGGTCTACTGACACGACTGCCACTGCGAGCGCAATGCAACAGTCAATCTTCACAGATGCTGACGCCGCCGCCGCTGCCACAACAACAACAGCAGCAACCGCATCAGTAGCAACGGCAACAACGGCTGCCACAGCCGCTGCCACAAGGTCCGCTACCGTGACGAATGCGCTGTCGTCGCATGACAGTGTACATACAGTGCTGCAGCGGCTGCTGCAGGTTGGCGCGTGCGATGTGGCTCTTCTCGTTTTACACGCAACGCTGCCTCGTGCCGATGTGGCTGCCGACGCGTGTGTTGCTGGTGTGGTTGTCACTTATGCCAATTATTTGCGAGCTTGTCTGCCGGCACAGGATGAGGCCACCGCGTCGTGCGCGATGGCGTTGTGGCGGCGCTTGCAGCGTCGCGAGGAGGCGGATGTGGCCACACATGTACGCATTACGAGCAAGCTGGTGTGTCTGGCGCGCGACTATGTCACACACGGCAGCACCTATGCCGAACAAATGACAGGCCTCGTTGTGCTCCGACACGTGTGCGCATTTTGTTGTTGTTGCTGTTGTACCTGCGACGACCACGAGAGCGACTCACGTCATTGTTGCAACAGCAGAGGAAGCATGTGCAGCAGCAGTGACCATGGCGGCGGCGGTGGCGGCGACAACGACAACAACGACAACAGCCACCATGCGCAACGGCATGGCAGTGGCAGTGGTGGCAGTGATGCTGCCGCCGCTGACACGTACGCTGCAGGCGATGATGGCGTCGATGGTGTGCGGCGGTCGTGTGGGTCGTCACGCGATGATGTGACAAAGGCAGCAGGCTCTGCTCGAGCAGACGGACGACGTGGTCGTGCCACTCTGTGCGCGCGCTATCGTGATGTGCTCATCGCGCAGCTGCCTGTTCTCGTGCTACGCCTATGGCAATTGCTTGCTCGTTGTGACGTGTGCGCGGGGGTGCGTCAGATGGCGGCGTGTGCACTGGGTGATGTGCTCCGTTTAGTGGTGGTGGTCCCGCGTGGCGGTGGCGCGAGCAGTGACAACAATGACAACAAGAAGAAGAGCGGCGGCAATCGTTATGCTGACTATGGCGTTGCGCTCGTGCAGTGTCTGCTCGCACACGCACTCGCCGTCGGCGTCGGCGCAACGGCACGGGCGGCGTCGGCGTTTGCCTCGTTGTTAAAAGGCAGCGTCGAGGGCGGCCGCACACACGCGTACGCCCGCGTGCGCACACACCGCAGCGGCGGCAGTCGTGGCAACGATTGCTGTGTTTGTCCTGACGACGATGACGACGATGACGAGGTGTGTGCGGCGGCTGCCAAGCCGACGCACACGACGTCGTTATTTTCAGCAGCAGCAGCAGCACCAGCAGCAGCAGTTGCAGGGACGACGAGGATGATGTCCGTGTCACATGCTCGGCGGCAGTTGCCACACACGACGGTGGCGACGGGGTCGGCGTCGCTGCACGACGTGTGCGCGGCGAGCACAAGCACAACAAGAAGCAGAAGAGGAGATGCAGCGCACGTGTCGACTGTTTTGTCCGCCACTACCGCCGCTGCAGCAACGGTGACAAGGGCAGCGGCAGAAGCAACAACGGCGATGGCGACTACGGCGTCCAAGGCGGCGTCATCGTCGTCGTCGTCATCGCCGCCGTTGTTGTTGTCACGCACTCGACGCACGACGTCAGTGTCGCCAGGCGCTGACGTGCACGCGACACACACAGCGCCATTCGCTGCGTCACCGTCTCATGATCGCACCGACACGGACCACCACACCCACCAGGACAGCAATGTCATGCATGCTGATGCGTCGTCACAGCGCACGAGTCGTGCGAGTTGTCGTGGCGGTGGTGACGCGGCTGACTGGACAGCAGCAGCGGCGAGGGCAACGCGGTGGTTGTGCGGGGCGTTGCGGTCGTCTGCTGCGCGCCGTGGTGGGCATCTTTGCTGTGGCGGCACTCGAGCAGAGGCAGCAGCAGCAGCAGCAACAACAATAACGAAGATGAGTGCTAGCAACAACAACAACAACAACGGCAGCAGCAGTAAGACAGACTGCCTTGCCGTGCATGTTGTCGAAGGCAGTGGCGACGACGGCGATGACGCGTACGATGGCGGCGATGTGTACGGCGCAGACGACACGGACGCTGCCACACTCGGCGACAGACGCAACGACCGTCACCATCATCACCATGGTGCGCATCACGTGTGCGTAGACGCGGGCGACGGCGGTGGTGGTCGCCACCGCAGCAGCAGCCATGACGCAGAGAGGTGGTCTGCACGTGATTGCGAGCATGTGGTGATGGCGAGTGCCATGACGCTCGGTGTGTGTCTGAGCGTGTGTGGACGTCAAGCGATTGCGAAGCCGTGTGCTGCTACGGCAGCTACAGCTACTGCTACTACAGCAGCTACTGCGGTACACGAGGTCATGTGCGGCGACAAGGACGGTGATGACGATGACCGTCATGCGTGCCTCGTGCGTATATATGACTCGGTGCTGCAGTGGCAACAATGCGTGTGTGCATCGCACACAACAACAGCACCACCAACAACAACAACAACGCATGCCACACGCACGTCCTTGTCATCACTGCCGCAGCCGCACACGGAGGAGGCGAGGGCGTGCCGTCGATGTGCTCGTGCGGGCACGTATGGCGGTCATGATGCACACCGCGGTGTAGCGTACGCTGTCTTGCAAGGCGACGGCAGTGATGATGACGAGAGTAGCAGCAGCAACAGCAGCAACAGCAGCAGCAACAGCAGCAGTAGCAGCAGCAGCAGCAGCAGTTGCAGCAGCAGTAGTGACAGCACCGGTTCTGATGTTGCAGCTGCAGTCGACGACAGTGATGGTGGTGACGTCGACAGCGACGTTACAGCGGACTCGACATGTGCGCAGTCGCAACAGCAGCAGCAGCAGCACAGTCGTCGTCATCGTTCTTCGTCTGTTGCTGCCTCGTCGAGGTGTCATTGTTGTTTGCATACGTGTCGTCGACACGACGATGTGTCACGTGCAGATCCCGAGTGGCATGCGATGAGCGTATGCACAACGGGCAATGCATGGCTGCCGTGCGTATGCATGCGTCAGAGTGCAGAGAGCAGTGGGGCAGGACGAGATTGTGATGCTGCAGTCGCCGTCGATGCTGCAGTCGCCGTCGATGCTGACAGCAGTCGTGCGCACAATGACACCGCGTCGTCGTCGTCCGCGTCGTCGTCGCAGCGGCGAGGTGGTGTGGCAGATGGACAGGCAACACTAACAGCGACCGCAACAACGTCAATGGCAAACGACGCAGCCGTCGTCGTCGTCGACACGCGTGTGGTGTGCGCACTCGTACAACTATGCAACGTGATGGCAACGATAACTACTGCTGCCACTGACGCTGCCGACGCTGCTGCCGACGCTGCTGCTGCTGCACAGTCGCGTTCATTGCTCCACACCACCGCCGGCAACAAACGCAACAATGAAGCAACATGCGACACACCTGACGTGGCGTCAATGGCAGCCATGCATGCCGCATGGCAGAGTGTGCTGCCCTTGTTGCTGCTGCACGGCGGTGATGCACTGCCATCACAGCGCATAGCGCAGTGCATTCAACACAGTCTGCGTAATGCGGCAGACGCCGTCACGACGGCAGCAGCAGCAACAGCAGCGACGACGACGCACACGCACACAACTCGCGCATCGTCATTACTACCACAGCAACAGGTGCAATTGTCACAGCAGCTGTCGCCGCTGCTACATTGTTGTCACAGTGTGTGTTCCGTGTCGCGGCTACAACCGTTGCTGTATGAGTACTGCGTCATGCATCACCTCTTTCCTCTTCTGCTCCACGCCATGCACACGCTGTGCGAGCGCAGTCGCAGTCACAACAGCAGCAGCAGCAGCAGCAGCAGCGCCCACCATGCCTCTGACGCCGTCGAGTCGATGGCGCTGTCGTGTGTGACGGCGATGGTGCAGATGGTGCACTGCATGCCGTCGCGTGCGTGTGTGCGGCGTTGTGCGACGTTGACGCGTCGTCTTGTGTGCAGCGCGGTCGATGTGGCGTTCGCCTGCAGCACGACGGCGGCCGCACTGCAGCTGCACACGGCAATGTTGTTTGACGTGTGCGATGTGTATGTGCACACGCGCCGTGCGATGTGTGTGCAGCTGCTGCAACACACACTCGCTACATTGCGCCGCGACGGCGACGACGACGAGGGCGACGACGACAGCGATGATGACGACAACAAGCGCGAGAGCAACACGTCCGATGCGCCCTCCGCTGCTACTGCAACAACAACAGCAACAACAACAACAACAATAACAACTGCAACACCACTGCATGCGCACACGCGGCGTGGGCGACAGCTGCAGAGACTGCTGCGTTTGCGCTTTTGCTTCGGCCTCGCGCATCGCCTCGCCATCTTCTTGTCTGACAGCCACCGTCATCATCATCATCGTCATCATCACGATGACAATGCGGAGAAGAACAACAACAACAGCAGTGCCAACGGCAAACACGATGACGAGGGCGACGACGAGGAGGAGTATGACGAGGAGGAGTATTGCACAGCCGCTGCTGCTGCGGCAGAGGTGTGCGCGCGTGTGTGCGACGTTTGCGTGCTCTTTCGTCACCACCGCAGCACGTGTGTACGTCGCACCGCGTGGCAGTGCTGTGCCGCCGTGCTGCATCACTGGCAGACACACACCACAACGCCGCTGTCGTCGTCGTCGTTGTCGGCCTCGATGACGACCGTGTCACACGAGCAGCTACCCGCACGTGTGTCCACCACTACCACCACGACGACACGCACACGCTTTGCACTGCTCTTGCACCGAGTGACGCAGGCGCTCGTCGAGGCGGCTGTCAGTGACGCCGACACGCACACGCGTCGTGGTGCGCTGCGCGTGTTGTTGCAGCCGTACATGCACACACACGTCAGTCCCCACGTGCCGCTGCTGCACAACATACTCGCCGCCATGCACGACGAGGATGGTTGTGTACAGCGGCGCGCCACGCGACTGCTGTGTCGACTGGCGGCGCACAACCCGTCGTTTGTCTTGCCACAGCTGCGACAACGTCTGCTGCGTCACCTGCGCAGCATTGACGACGACAATGACAGCTACGATGCAAACAACAGCAACAATGACGAGCAGCAGCAGCAACAGCAGCAGCAGCACAAGGATGACGTGTATGACGATGCGCTTGCTGCTGCTGCTGCGACTACAGACGACGCATACGACAACTACACTCGCACAAACAACAACAACAACAATGCGAGTGCGCAGTCGCGGCGTGTCACTGCCGTCACGTTGACGGCAACACACGGCAACACACAACCATCATCACCACCGCCACTACACATTGCTGCCACAGCGAGTGATGGCGTGCGCACCGTGTCGTCACCATCGCCACTCGCAACAGCAGCAGCAACGAGTGCAACTACAGGGACAACAACAAGCGCACACCACGTCCCCACCCCTACCGCTGCCGCCATCGCCACCTGCACACGACACAACAGGCACGTGTGTGCGCCCGCATCTGGTCACGTGCAGTTGTGCATCTTTGCCTCACTCACACGTGCACTGCCGACGACCACGGCCCTCTACCTGCCGAGTGTGCTGCAGCGGCTACAACGCGTGCTCAGCTGCGCCACGACACCGCGCTCGTCGGTGCTGACGGCACTGCGACTGCTGCTCTCTCTGTACGAAAGCAGCAGCAGCGGTGGCGTTAGTGGTAGCAGCAGTGGCAACAACAACAGTAGCAGCAGCAACAGTAGCAGCAGCAACAGCAGCAGCAGTGGTCAATGCACGACAACATCGTCATCGTCTGTCGCGCCGCAATCACTTGCCTCGTCCGCGTCGCCGACGATGACGTCATCGCTGCTGCTCTTTCGGCCGTTTGTGCGGCTGCTCGCTACGCGGCAGCTCACACGACACGACGGCGATAGCGCGCGGCTGCGGCTGGTGCTGCGCGTGCTGCAGGCGCTGCTGCAGCGCAGCGAGGCCGCCGCGCCATGCACGCTGCACGATGTGCAGGTTGTTGTTCGCGCCCTACACAGCGTCCTCTATCATCGCCCCTCGGTGCGTGCCGCCCACGGCATCGCGGTGTTGCGTCTGCTCGGGACGCTGAGCACGACACACGACGCACGCGCGGAGCGGTCCATGCGTGCGCTGCTCTACAGCACCCGTCCACTGCGTATGGGCATCGGCTATCGTGTACACGACACGGCGGCCATGACGACGGCAACGGCGACGACACGACCGACACGAAGCACAAGTCGAGTGGCCGTTAGCTCACTCGCGGCAACAACGAGCGAGCGTGCAGCTGCGGCGAGCGAGCTAACGCCTGCTGCCGCTGCCGTGACTGCATCATCATCGTTGTCTACTACAAGAAGAAGGATCGCACCGCAACTGGCACACCCCGTCACCACGCCCATGACAGACGCTGCTGACGACGCTGCTGCTGCTGCTGCTACTGCCGTTGTTGCACCGCCCCCTCCACTACCCGCACTCCCGCCACCACTGAGCGCATACCCTGTACTCATGCAGCGGCCACAGTGCACACTGCAGCTGCCGTCACTCTACGCGCAACTGTGCATGGTCAGCAGCAACAACAGCAGCCGTTGTGGCTGTCGTGGTGGTGGTGGCCAGGATGTGGCATTGGTTCGATGGTGCAACAACAACAACAACAACAACAACAACAACAACAACAGCAGTAGCAGTAGTGACAGCGTGTTGTACGTGCTACACGATCGCTTCACGCCCTTTGCCATGACGCTGTGGTCTGACGTGGTGTTGCGTGTGCTGCTGTGCAGCTTAGCCGACTACCTGGCAAACATCACGAGCTACACGCACGACGGCGTGTGTGCGTGTGTGCAGGCGGCGTGCCATGTGCTCAGTGACACGGACGCGCTGACGCGTCTGCCCTTGTATCTGCCCGCCCTACTAGACCTGGTGACCGAGCTGCTGCTGCTGCCGCCATCGCCGACGACGGCAACAACACATGCGCACGCCGCACCCGCGACAGCAACGCATGCCGGCCATACACGCGGCAAGCCGCGCTACCGTGCCTGCCTCGGCGCCAGCAGCAGCAGCAGTGGCAACAGCGGCAACGCGTTGCGCAGCACGGGCAGTGGCAGCTGTGCACGTCACGCGGCGTGCGCGTGTGCGACTGCGTGCGGTGGTGCGGTGCCGCGTCGCGGCGTGCGTGCTGCTGCTCGCCACGGTCACAACAACAGCAACAACAACAAGAGCAATAACACACTCGGTGCGCACTGCAGCGACCACACGTGTGCTGGCGGCGATGGGCACGGGGACGATGAGGGCCTGACGCAGCGTCTACGCCCGCTCGTCTTGCGCTGTCTGACACGCATTGTGCGACGTGCTGGGCGACATGTTGCGCCCGTGTACACACTCCTGCACGGCTTCGCGTGGCGTCAGCAACAGCACGTTGTGCAGCCGCTCATTCGCGTACGCGCGTCGCCGACGACGATGACGCATGTGACGGCGACCACCAACGCGTCGTGCGTGACGACGCTGCTGTGTTGCTGCGAGCTGCTGCAAGCGTTGTGTGCGGCGGTGCCGCAGCAGCTGCACGCCAATGCGACGTCGTGGCATGCACAGCTGCTGTCAACGCTGTATGTGTACTGCGCGGCCGCGCGTGATGTGGTGGAGGCGGCCGATGCGGCGGCGGCGGCGACGCGCACGCGACAGCGTCGCGCTTGCCTGTTGCACGCGGACGCCAACAGTCACACCGCTGCTGCTGCTGCTGCCGCTGCTGCTGATGACAATGACGCACACACCCCGTCGTCGTCATCACCGCCGTGGCAACAGCCGCAGCCACCACGACAACAAGCACAGCACGACGACGATGATGAGCTGCACAGACGACGCGCGCACACGTCGGCAGACGACAGGGGCAGCGAGCACAGCAACGACGCTGAGCGGCGAGTGATCGTCACGTCCGCGACGACAGCGGCGGCCGTGTCGTCTGCGCAGCTGCTGACGTTGGCGAATACGGTGCTCGTGCTCACAGACACACTGCGGCCACTGCGTACACTGACGAGTGTGACGACGGCGCAGGCGACGTGTGTGCATGTGATGCACATGCTTGCGCAGCTGCACAGTCGTGTGACGGCCATGGCGTGCATGCTGCCCGTCAACGCGGCAGCCGCCACCGCTGCCGCAGCAACGGCGACAGCAACAACGACGGTTGCAGACTGCACACCAGCACCGCAGCAACAACGCTGTCATGACAGGAATGACAGCAGCGGCCAACATGCTGCCACCACCACACCTGTTGACCTCGTCGGCGACGAGGCGGGCATGCTGAGTGCAACGATGCACAGACTGCTGTTGCGTGTGCTGGTCGAGCATGTTGTCTACAGCGATGTACAGGCGGTGTCGGCGGCGTTGCTGCGTGGCTGTCTGCACCTGCTGCGTTTGTACGCGGTCGTGCACGCGCACGCACTGCGCGCCGTCAGCGGCACACAGCACATCACACGCGCAGACGCCGAGCAGCGGCTGCGGCAGCGACGACGTGCAACACCGAGCATCGGTCGCTGCCGCAATGTCGAGTGTGCAGCAGCAGCCACACCATCGACGACGACATGTGACGACCACGGCGATGACGGTAGCAGCGGCAGCAGCGGCAGCGGCGGCGACAGCGATGCCACAGCGACGGCAACCGCCGCGGAGGAGTGGTGGGCGTACAACTCACCGCTGCTGCGCATTGCCGCTCACAGCGTTGGCGACGACGGCCGCGGCGGTGGTGTTGTGCGTTTCTTTCCGCTGCGTGACGCGGCGGTGTCGTGGGAGTCGATGGCTGAGCTCGATCTGCTGGCGTGTGCGCTGTACCTGACCGCGCGCTATCACGGCAGCAGCCACGACGACGGTGCGTGTGACGAGGACGACGACGACGAGGTGGGGGGCGATACGCAGCATCGTGGTGGTGGTGGTGCATACAACACGATGACACGTACAGCAACAACAGCAGCAGCAGCAGCTGTGACTACGTCTGTTGCCGCAAGAACAAGCACATCTGCAACATATAATCACAACAAGGACAATACAAAGAGCAGCCTTGACAACTACGATTACGACGACGACGACAATGCATTCCGCGTCGACGGCAGTGACAACACGACATTGATGTGCTTCCGTGATGCGATGCACGCGTATGTGCAGCAACGCTTCGGGCGCGACAGCGCGGTGGCGGCGTATCTGCGCGTGGTGTTGTCGCCCTACTATGTCGTACACATGCACCTGCACAGCACGAGTGCGGAGGTGCAGGCGGTGTTGCGGCAGCCCACGCGCACAACAACAACAACAACAACGACACGAGCAACAGCTGCGGCAGCGGCACCTACACAGCCGTCACACGTGCAGCAGGCAACAACAACAACAACAACGAAAGCAGCAACAACAACAGGCGACAAGGACAGTGACATGCACGACACGGCTGCCGTGGCGTTGTCTGCGACACGTCAGCACGCGAGTGCGTCCATGCCAGTGCCGATTGTATATGTGCAACAACAGCGGCAACAGCAGCGAGGAACACAAGGCAACAGCGCTGCACGACGTCATCGCACACGCATCACGGCAAGCAGACAAGGAGCAGACACTCACCACAACAGCGACGACAACGACAACAGTGATGACAGCAGCGACGAGGACAGCACGACGACGATGACGATGAGCACAACGACGTGGCATACCTCACTGACGACGTCGTCGTCGTCGTCTGCGTCATGGCGCTCACTGCTGTCGTTTCGTCAGGCGGCGCTGCTGCCGTCGCAGTCACCGCACACGGCTGCAACGTACTCGTCACGGCGCATGCGACACGGTGGCAGCAGCAGCAACAGCAGCAGCAGCGGCGGCGGCTACACGGTTGTGTGTGCTGTCGAACAGCAACAGCAGCAGCGGCAGCAGCAGAGCAACAGCCGCCGCCGACGTTGTCGTGACCGACATGTTGCACAACACGACGTCATCATGACACGACATCACTCGGCACCGCTGCCGACACCGCTGCTGCGTAGTCGCAGTCGTCGTGGTCGTTGTGGCGATGGTGCTGATGATGAGGACAGCATAAGCAGTCGTGGTCGTCGTACGCACGCCTTTGCACCGTTGCACCAGTGCGACGCGAGCACATGTGATGCACCACGTGTAGAGAGCAGCAATACCACCACAACAATAGCTGATGCTGTTGCTGCCGCGCGGCGTGTGCACAGCGTGCTCGAGCACGAGGAGCACGAGGACGACGCGGACGAGGAGCAGGACGCGGACGAGGACGACGACGACGAGGACGAGCAGCAGCAACACGCACTGCTGCGTCACTTTGCACGTCACGGCACACTGCGCACAGCCACGGCATGGCGCGTGTGGTTTGAGCAGCTGTGTGTGCTGCTTGTCGACGGCAGCAACGACGCGAGCGTGCGCGCGTGCGCGTCGCTCGTGCGTGTGCATCGGCGCTCGCTTGCCTACTCGACAGTGCTGCCCGCCGCCGTGTTGTCGTGCATGCACACCTTCACACACGCACAGGCCAGGGCGTGGCTGCGCGCCCTCGCCACACTCGCCACGGCGCAGTCGCGACGTATGCCGCAGCTGGTGTTGTATGAGCTGGCACGTGTCGCGCATACACTGCACATTGCCTGTGCACACGGCGTGTATGGTGACGCGGTGGTGCGCGCGCTTGTTGCGCGCTACCTGCCAGCCGACGTCATTGCCGTGCTTGCACAGCGTGCACTGCACCCCATGCTCGCACTGCTGCACTGGGAGACGTACATGCAACACGCGGCGACAAGGGCGACACACACGTTGCACAGTAGCAGCAGCAGCAGACGCAACACGGACGAGGAGGACGAGGAACACAACGAGGACAATGCGCACAACGAGAGTGGGGGTGTGATGCTGCGCACATTGCAGTGTGTGTGTGCTGCGCTTGACGACCTGTCACCACTGCACGGCAATGTGCTCGATGTCAATGACTATTGCATACGCTACTGCCTCGCAACGTCGTCGTCCGCGTCGTCGTCCTCGTCGTCCTCGTTGTCGATGTCATCGTGGCCGAGTACGTGCACATACACGCATGCGCTACAGCATCTGCTGCTGCGCTGCTCACCAGGCAGCCGCGACAGCAGCAGCAGCAGCAGGAGCACACGTGTGCGTACAGGCGATGCGGCAGTCGTCTGCAGCTTTGCACAGATGCGCATCGCACTGCAGTCGACGCCGCCGGCGGTGCTCGAGCTGCTTGGCTGGCCGAGTGCCGCGGTACGCTGCTACCTGCCACGCACACTGTGCACCCGCGCACGACAACAGGGCGCCACCGCACACACGACGGCGACGGCGACGCAGCCGTCGTGTGTGCGACTGCGTGCGAGTGATGTGATCGGTGCGGTGCGTTCGTACGTACGGCTGTACGATTTTCACTCGGCGCTCGCGTTGTGGCGTCGTATGTGCACCTCTTCGTCATCACAACAACAACAACAGCAGCACCAGCAGCCCTTTTTGCCACTGCTCGTGTCGTGCACGTGTGGTGCACACCAGGTAGGCAACAGCCACAACAGCCGCACACGAGCACACCAACGCACACACGACATGAATGATGACAGCAGCAGCAGCAACAAGGACTGTAGCGCGTGTAGCAGTGGTGACGGTGTTGCTGCAGCACACATGACACGCATGTGCTGTTGTCATCGTGCCATTGCGAGCTACGTGGGTGTGGCGGCGGCGGCGCTGTCGCGCTGGGATGTGGTGCATGACGTCTGCGCGTGCGTCGTCGATGCGGACGGCGACGGCTGCACATACACACGCAGTGTCGACACAGACAAGAACAACAGCAACAGCAGCGGTGGTGGCTGTTGTGTGCAGAACACGGAGCAGGAATATGCGGCTGCGGTCGTGACGCCACCGCTGCACGAGCTGCAGCTGTTGGGTGCAGCGGCACATGCGGCGTGTGGGCGCTATGTGCACGCCAAGAATGCACTCGCGCGTGTGCGTCACGCACTGCGGCCGTCCTACGCACTCTTTCACACGGAGCACATACGGCTAAAGCTGCAGCTGCAGTCGGTGTTGCAGTGTCTGACCGACCTCGACGAGGCGGTGCGTGTGCTCGAGACGACGTCGCCGCTGTCGCCGTCGCCCTCTTCGCCAGCACACAACAACAACTGCCACCGCGGTGTTGCTGCGGCAGACGACGAGCAGCAAGAGCAACAGCAGCTGCAACGTGTGTGCAGCGAGGCGACGCTGCGACGTGTACATCGCATTGCGGCTCGACCGCTGCCCGCGCAGAGCACCGTGCTGCAACGCTTCCACATGCTCGCCGTGCGCAGCGCCGTCGTACCGCCGCACACGCAGCTGCGCAACGTGCTCGTGTTGTGTGAGGCGATGGCCAGTGAGGGGGTGCCGATGCGCGCTGCTGAGGCGCTGCAACACTTTGCACAGCTGCGCAGCGGTGTGCGGCTGCACATGCGCGAACAACAACAACAACACCAGCAACAAGCGTACACGCGAACGCGGCTGAGCGGCTCGCCACGCGCAGCGGCAGCGATGCGTGTCTACCGCGAGAAGCTGCGCGTCGAGCGCTACCGCTACCTCATACGACACACAGCAGACGTGTCGCAGCTGACGGCGCTGTACGCGGATGTGACGGCGACCCTGCAGCTGCACTCGCTGCAACGCCGCCTTGCGCGTCAGTTGCGCAACCCGCCGCAGGGCGTAGGCAACATCGACGTCAGCATCAGCGTCGGCGGCAGCGTGGCTGGCGACGTGTGTGGTATGCACAATGACACATCCTTGTCCTTGTCACAACAGCAACAGCAACAGCAACAGCAGCAGCATGACGAGTGTGTGGGCAGACGACCGCTCGCGCCACGCATTCCTGGCATGATCGCCGTGGACGAACTCGACAGCCGCTTGTCGCTCTACTCGGTCAATCTGCTGCTGCTGAGCATCATGTGCCGCCGTCGCATTCACCACGTGCGCGCCAGCATACAACAGCAGCACTCGCTTGCACGCACCACGACGACGACGACGACAACGACCATAACATCAGCGACATCGTCGACAACGTCTGCCGCGCAGTGGCGAGGCACGTCGCGTCGCTGTCGCGCCGCACCACACGAACAGCAACAACAACAGCAACAACAACAACGTTCACATGCAATGTACGAGCACACGGACAAGGACGAGAGCGCTGCTGCTGTTGCCGCTGTCAGTGCCACGACAGACTACACAGTCGACTACCCGCAGTCACCGATGTCTGCTACCTTTGTGCGGCAGCTGCCCTTCACACCACTGCCACACAGCATGCGCGATGTGCACACGACGCCGTTTCGTCATCACGGCAGTGTTGTCCTCGACGACAACAGCGGCAACAATAACAACAACAACACGGCTAGTCATCTCGCGAGCACGACAAACAGCAGCAGTGGTCATCGACCAGCTGTACTGCCCTCGGTGTCATTGCTGTCATCGGCATCGTTGCCAGCGCTGCCGCCACAACAGCAGCAGCAACAGCAGCAGAACGCACTGTACACACCGCTGTCCATGACAGCAACGGCAGCTGCCGCAGCTGCCACTCACAACACCACCACAACGATTGTCGTCGACGACGCGCGCGCACCGCAGGACAGCGCCGATGCCCTGACCACCGAGGGCGCGCTGCTCGCCGAATATTACCTGCTCGAGCACGCCATGAGCGCGACGCCGTCGCGGGTGCCGGCGGTGTGGCGCGAGTTTAGTTTGTTGTTGTTTGACGTGTGCATGGCGATGTTTGCCGAGTGGCAACGCACCGGCGACGCCGTCACACTGCGCAACTGCCTGCAGCAGTCGGCGCAGGCAATGTGCGCACTGCAGCGTGCTGCGCAGCTGTGGCGCAGTGCGGCGTTGTTTGCGGTGGCCGGCATGGGTGCGTACGCGGCGGTCTCGTCACGTCGCCTACGACACGCGCGCGCGACGCTGCCGACGCTGCACTTGACACTCAAGGCGCTGCACCTCGCGACGCGGTGTGCCGATGTGGCGCACATGTACGCAGCCCCACGAGCATCGACAACGACAACAACAACGACAGCCGCAACGAGCAGCACGACGACTGCTGCTGCGGCTGCTGACGTTGGCGAGCACGACACGACGACAGTGTCACCGCTGTTGCTGCTCGACGGTCGCGTGTACAGCGAAGAGGATGCGCTGTCACCGCTGCGCCTCGACGCGTCCATGGCGGTGCACTGGGCGACAGTCATGCCATTCCTCATTGGCGCCGCCGCGCGTTATGCGGTGCTGCGGCGGCGACTGCGGTGGCTGTGTGCACACTCGCGCGGCTTCTTGCGCCAGGCCGCCTTCCAGCTCGTTGCGCAGTATGAGCTCGTCGATGTGGACGACCGCGCTGCTGCTGGTGGCGACAACGACACGGACGGCGACGAGGACAGTGTCACACGAGTAGCGCAGGCGGGCGACGACGACGACGGCGCACACGGGCGTAACGTGTGTCGTGATCAGGTGACGTCGCACTATCGTCACGACGGCCGCAGTGACGGCGACGACGGCAACGCGCGCCAACGGACGACGACGAAGCAGCGAAGCCGTACAGCCAATGCGTGTAATGAGGCGGGCATGGCGACGACAGCAGCCGTCGTGCACGACGACGACGACGATAACGGCGTGTCGCACATTCGCTACCGGTCACCTATGCTGCGTGAGTTGTCGCGGTGTAGTGCGTACCACCGCAGTGTCCTCGCGCAAACATATCGCTTGTGTTGCTTTGTGCTGTCACGACGCGCACGCACACGCGATGTTGCTGCAGCGAGCAACGACAATGACGACGACGACAACGCGGAGGATGACAACAACAACAACGACAAGCACGTTGGGCGCCGCAGCCGTCATGCGCATGTGTACACGGCCGATGAGCTGAGCATTGACGCCTGCGTGTGTCGCCTACCGGCGCCTACGTGGTCACTGCCAGCCAGCTATGGCGCAGACGATGCACTCTACGTGGTTGCAGATGCACACGACGACAACAACAGCAATAACAACAGCAGCAACAACAACAACAACAACAGCAGCAGTAGCAGCAGTGACAGTCATGACAACAACAACAACAACAAGCACAACAAGACGGATGCAGCAACAGCAGCAGCACAACACATTGTGTCACCGCAGCGTGGCTCAGCGATGTGTACGAGTGGCAGTGACGCCACCGCAGCCGCAGCAGCTGCTGCAGCGGCGGCCAATGTCAACAGCAACAATGCCGCGTGCAGCAGCGATGTAGACAGAGTGGGTGTGGTGCGTGTGCGACGGTATGCGGTGCGCAACTGTGCGCCTCAGTACGCACGCGAGGCGGTGTTGACGCTGCTGCTGAGCAGCGGCTACGAGCTGCGCTTCCATCATGTTGTGCCACACGCCACGCACAAACAACACACGCACAACAACAACAACAACAACAGCAGCAGCAGTCGCAGCAGTAGCAACCGTCACGAGGCCACCCATAAGACGACAGCAGCAGCAGCAGCAGCACACACGACGGCGCGTGTGCCTGTCATGCCGTATGCGCTCATGGAGACGACGGTGAGTATCGTGTTGGCCCACCTGCCGCTGCTGCATCTGCGCCGACCTTTTGTTCTGCCCCTCGCCCTGCAGTCGTTCATGACACAGCTGCCCGATCGGGCGGTGCACGTAGGCAGCAACAGCAACAGCGGCATCAGCAGTAGCAGTAGCAGCAGTCACGCCACGCATGGTGCAGCACTGTCCTCGCTGCTGCCGACGCTGCAATCCGCGTCACTGCGCGCCAGCACACAAACGATGAAAGCAACAGCAACAGCGACAGCGACGACGACGCGGACGGCAATGTCGATGGTGACGGCGTGCACACGCAGGAGCTGTCGAGGTGGTGGTGGTCGTGTCGGTGACGCGATGCGCTGCTCGCTGTACGCACTACAAACAGACTATGAGCAGCACCTGCTGTACAGCGATGCACTGGCGCACGACGCCGCGGACGAGGCAGGCGCGATGGACGCACAAGGCAATGACAGCAACACAACAACAACAACAACAGCAGCAACAACAACAAGACGAAGAGCAGGCGAAGGTGCACACGCAGGCGGCACGCCGAGTGTAGCCGAGTTGTTGCCCGTGTCACTGTCGTGGCGACGTCGTGCAGCACACGTGTACACACGCCATATTGCCCGCGCATACGACACGGGTGACGCGCAGCCACTGCGACGACTGCTGACGAAGCTGCTACGGCAGTCGTCTCCGCCGTCGTCACCGCCATCACACGGCGTGTCGTCGTCGTCAACGCGTGCACGACAGACAACGACGACAACAACAGCATCAGTGTGGCTGCCACGCACTCGCGCGCAGCTGGCGGCGCTCGCCGCCGACCTCGACGCGCTCCATGCCGCACACTGTGACGCGGTGGCTGCGCACACGGCGCAACAGCGGCAAGAGCGGCAACGACAGCGACAAGAGCAACAAGAGCAACAACAGCAGCAGCGACAGGGCAGTGATGAGCACGCGCTGTACACGTCCCTTGCCATGCCACAGCTAAGCAGCACACACAAACACGACGTCGACGACGATGACGACCACGACGACGATGCCGACAACAAGGACACGCTTGCTGCGCGCGCGCGACGCAACACGCTGCATCTGCGCATCGACGTCGTGGCCGCGGAGGCGACAGCGCGGCGTGACGTGATGGCGGGCGAGCAGGTCGACAGCGACGAGGGCGCCCACACACGCAACATGGACAAGGACGATGATGATGGTGGTGGTGACAATGTGCATGCAACATTGGCAGCACAGCGACGGCCACACACGGCGCATGGGCCGTCGTCGCTGTCGATTGCGCAGCTGCGTGCACAGCGTCGTCGACGGCTGCGCTGCACACTACTGCGGCACGAGGCGGTGCGTGGCGTCGAGGCGCTGCGTGCCGCCATGCTCGCCGCCTCGGCAGACTCGACACATCTGATGAGCAGTCGACGTCAGTTCACGCAGGAGCTGGCGGAGTGGGCTGTCATGACATATCTGCTCGATGTGCAGTCGCGCTCCGCCGGCGGCTTCTTTGTCGATCCAGTCAGCGGTCACGTTGCCACCCACACACTCGGCCGCTACGCATTACAGCCACCACCGTCGCCGCCATTGCCGTCGCCGCTGCATCATTGCAAAGAGGACGATGAGGACGATGAGGACGGTGATGTTGGCAGCAGCAGCCGTTGTCGTGACGGCGAGGAGGCCGCGGAGGAGGGCAGCAGCGGCAGCGACAACAAGAAGGCGAGCGCGCACACCACGAGCCGTGCGACGACTGCTGCTGCAGCTACGTCTACTACGACGTCTGCGTCTGCTGCGTCTGCTTCACGCGCCTCACACGCACTGCGCAGTGCCGCTCTGCTGCGCAGTCCCTTTCCGACCACCGACGCGACGCTCTTTCGTCTGACGCGCTGTCTGACGCGCGCGCTGCCATTGGCCAGTCCGTATAACCTCTTCACCTATCAGGCCGCGCTGTCGCTGTCACACACGTATAATTTTGTACGTGACCTGAGCGGGATTGCAATGTACGCCCTCGACAGCGTCGCCGCCTTTGTGCATCGTCGTCCGTGTGTGCGTGATGGTGGTGGTGCAACAGATGCTGCAGCGGCGGCTGCTGATGACAAGAGGAGCACGCAACGCTGCAACGGCAACGGCGACAATGACACGACGTCACGAGCGCAGCCGCCACCGCCGCACACGACCGATGGCGACGTGGTGACGCGCTGCTTCGCGTCACGCTCGCTGCGACTGAAGCTTTGCAGCGATGTGCTGCTCGTCCGCCTGCCCGATGCTGAGTGGGCGAGCCGACGGCGCGTGTTTGCGCAGCTGCGTCGTCACTGCGCCGCCACACAAGCAAAGCTGCAGGCGCTGCGGTGTGCGGCGGAGGCGACGAGGCACGGCGCACACGACGTGGCGCCGCTGCAGCGGCTGCTGCGTAGCTACAACAAGGGCAGCGACGACGATGACGACGAGGAGGACGGCGACGGTGACGACGGCGACGGTGACGACGACGGTGCGCACACGCACAAGAAGGACGCCACGCAGCACATTGAGCGCTACGATGATGACGAGGGTGACGACAACAACAGTAGTAGCGACGACGCCGCTGAGCTGCCGCCGCAGCAGCAGCAGCAGCAGAAACTGCACGACCCACTGCATGCGAGTGCAGACGACGATGACGATGACAATGACAGGACACGACGCAATAGCAACAGCAACAACAGCAACAACAGCACGCACAGCCGCATTGACGAGGATGACAGCAGAGACGCCGTTGCGTATGACACGGCCTACGATTTTGTCTTTCGTCTCGTGCAATGCGCCACCGACGAGGACAATCTGATTGGCAACGACAGCGTGCAACATCGCTGGCTGCACTGGGCACCACAGTGGTAGGGGACACATGTAGAGGGACACGTATAGAGAGATGTGTACACACGCGCGCAGTAATCTGTTGCCCCCTCTCGCCCACTCGCGCTCTCTCTCACCCCACATTGTGTGTACGACGTGTGTGTATGTGTGTCGACCTGTACGTACACGACTCGGTATGCACGACACTGCACTCTGCGTGTGTGTGTGTGTCGCATTGCACCGTCATGACGTGCAGCGCAGCAATGTATGCACTTGACGCTCTCTCCTTGTTTTTGCGCTCGCACACACAACACACACAACACACACACACACACACACACACACACACACACATACATACGTGTGTGTACGAAGACTGCATAACGTATGCGACCGCAGACGCTTCGTGCTGTGCTTGCCCTGTCGCGACGACACGCGGCAGCACAGCGCGTGCGTGCTGCGCTTGCCTGTCATGAGTGCCCCATGACACTCGCGACGCCAACAACAACAACAACGATGGCAATGACAACAACAAGGCAAGCTGTAGAGGAGGACGACGCAGACAAGTGCAGCAGCAACAGCAGTAATATCAGCAGCAGCACAACACGCGACGTGTGTGCGTGCTTCTCACACATCACACCGCGCGCAGCGCTGACGGCGACAACGACAGCTAACGACAGCAGCAGCAGCAGTAGCAGCAGCAATAGTGACAGCGACAGCAGTCGTCATCGCCACGACATGAATGCGGCGCTGGTGACGGCACGACAGCGCTACGCACAAAAGAGCGCGGCACCGTTGTGTGGCGTTGTCGTGGCCGTCTCGCAGGCTATGCAGCAGTTGCCGCTGCTGCTGCCAGCAGCATCCTCGTCGTCCTCGTCCTCGTCCTCGTCGTCTGTGTGCTGTGAGCTGCCGTTGCTGTCGTGGCTGCGAGCGGGAGGTGCACATGTCGTCGGCACACTGTGCACGCACACCCCCCTCGCATTGCATGACGGCTGCAGCTATGTTAGGGTGGCAGGTGCAACGGACGCGACGGCGAATGACACGACACACTGCACAACAACAGCAACAGCAACAGCAATGACGACAACGACGACAACAACGGCCACAGTCGACTGTGCAGCAACGGCGGTGTGGCGTGGTGCATGTCATGTTGCACTGACGTGCTCGCTCTACGGTCCTGCAGCGTTGACGGCGGCGGCGGCACACGACGTGGCCGCGTACAAACCGACAGCGCAGACATTGGGCACCCACACGGCACACTACACGCCGTGCGCATCGAGTGTGTCGTTTGGCCTTGTCGCGCGTGATGTACACGACGTGCGTGCGCTGTGGCAGCGCTACACGAGTGCAACGAGCAATGACGACGACGACGACGACGACGCGTGTGCGTCCACAACCGACATCACGCACGCGAGCAGCAACAGCAGCAACAAGATGAAGGGTGCTGCTGCTGCTGCTCGCGCGTCATCGTCGCGTGCACACGTGTACACGCGCAGTGATGTGCCGAACCACGGCGTGGATGGCTACACCGTACGCGACAGGCCTGGCCGACTCGCTGCCATTGACATTGGCTGGCGTGACTACAATGCGGCACTGTACTGCGTCGATGACGACGACGACGCCGTTGTTGCGGTGATGGACGACGACGACGACGACGGCAGAAGGGCGAGGGCGACGACGACGATGATGATGATGAGGCAGCAGCGCTACGGCGGTGGTGCTGCGTACTCGCTATCGCGGCTACGTCGTTGGCTGCGCCGCCGCCGCCGACTGCGTCAGCTGCGACGACAGCAATACGCGTCACGTCGTATCGAGGTGACGGTGGGGTGTCTGCCGGAGTGGCATGACGCGTACTGCAGTGATGGCTACGGTACAGCACAACGCTTCGACAGGCAACTGCGACGTACACGACAGCGGTCACAAGGACAACACGTCACGCATCGTCGCAGCACCACCACCACCAACAACAACAACGCTGATGATGATGATGGTGGGTGTGACGAGGTGGTGTTGCGTACGGTGGCGCTGCCGTGCAACGTCGACGTCGTCGAGGCTGCCGTGCATGCCTATACAACGATTGCGCACTATGAGCTATCTGCCGTCGCTGCGGCTGTGGCGTCGTCAGACAAGGCTGACGTCGACCAGCGCACGCAGCCGCAGCACGAGCAACAACAAGACAACGCGGCGCTGCTCACAGCAGCAGCAGCAGCAGCACCGCGCGTGAGTGTCGTTGACTACAATGACGCTCTGCGAGTGCGCGACGAGACGGCGCGATGTTTGCACGAATGTTTCGTTGACGCCGACGTGCTCGCGTTGCCGCTGCTCACGGCGCCGTACGCCAGCGGTTGCGTGCACAGTGTGTCGACGGCGTTGCCGTGTGCACTGGCGGGGCTGCCAATGGTGAGTCTGCGCATGTGCAGCAGCGCCGCTGCTGCTATGCCTATTGTGCTTGTTGGTGAGCTCGGTAGTGACACGACACTGCTGCAACATGCCTGCCGCATCGCCGACGTGTTGCGCGCGTAGTGTGTGGTGTCGTGTGATGATGCACACACACACACGCCTTCTTATACATGCGTGCATATGTGTGCTGCTGTTGCTGCTGCATGTTGTCGTGCGCTTGCTGTACAGTTTACACAAACACACACACACACATCGTTACGCATAGTGTACATATATTGTGTGTGTCTGTAGTTGCTGTACAAGATGCGGTACCTCGGTGCGCGACTGCGCCCCGATCGTGCCGCTCGCGCCGCGACGACGACGCACGTCACACGCGCACCCTCCTCCTCCACGTCATCGTCGTCGTCGCTGCTTTTGTGGCGTCGTGGTGGTGGTGCGGCGATGTGGCCGCGGTCACACCGCCGCCGTCGTCTCTGCCTCGTTGCGTGTGTGCTGTCACTGCTCGTGTTGCTCTGCCTGCTTGTTGTGAACGGTCCACCCACAACGCTGTCGGATGTGTACAATGCCGCTGCGGGCGGGCACGACACGACACCTCGCGTCGATGGCGATGCGCAGCACACCGCGACGAGTGCGCGTCACGGCGTTCGCGCAATGCCTGTCGTGGCGTGCCCTGCCAATAACAATGACACGTCGTCGTCGTTGGTGTGGAGTGATGCGAAGGGCAATGTGTATGTGCGACTGAACACCACAGCGGCA
This sequence comes from Trypanosomatidae sp. Fi-14, assembly GCA_023091115.2. Taxonomy (NCBI): domain Eukaryota; phylum Euglenozoa; class Kinetoplastea; order Trypanosomatida; family Trypanosomatidae; species Trypanosomatidae sp. Fi-14. Next base: position 103,783 of record JAKVQF020000958.1, on the reverse strand, counting down.
GCAGCAGCAGTGGCCGCAGTGACGGCGGCAACAGAGGACAGGAAGACGTACGCTTGCAAGGTAGATAAGACGACTGCGTCATCCGCAGGTGCATCGCAGGAGGAGTGCACGCAACAACAACAGCAGCAACAACAACAACAACAGCAACAGACGGCACAAACAGCGTCATTGACGTCGTCGCCGCAGTGCTTTGTCACACCGCGCATACGCATACGCGACCGCACCATGACAACAACAACAACGAGCGCTACACCACGTGCTACACACGCCGACGACAAGGCGCACAACGACGGCGACGGTGACGACGAGGCTGCTGCACGTCGTGTGGGCAATGTGTACACGCGGTGGTACAGCCTCCTGCGCCCCGACGACGCGTACGCGGTGCCGAGCTTCGCGACCGAGGACGAGGCCAACACACTCACACACGCCAGCATCTTTGTCAGCATTGCTGCCTACTTTGACAAGGAGTGTGCGACGACGCTGCTGAGTGCGCTGCGTGCGGCACGGCATCGACATCGCTTATACTTTGGCATCAGTGAGGAGATACCATCGCGGGCGTACAACGTCGTCGCTGCCGATGACGAGGGTGACGACGATGATGATGATGATGATGCGAGTCGCGTCGATGCGATACGTTGCCTGCGTATGTTGTTGCACTACACGGACGCGCAGCAGGCGGCTGTGCTGGCGGGCAACGATGCTGTTACACAAACGGCCGCCACGCACACACGCACGAGCACACGCGCACCACCGCGGCAGCGGCCGTCGACGGCGACGACGACGCGCTCGCATGCGTGGCCGCGTCGTCTGAGCAGCACACAGCAGCAGCGGCTGCGTGCGATGCTGTACGGCGACGACGCGCCCTCGTCGCTGACGCTGACGGTGCGCGAGCTGTCCTGGCGTGCGATTGCGCAGTCTCGTGGTGGGCTGACGACAAGCATCGATGAGTTGGCTGGGCGCAACACAACACACACCACCACGGCCACAGCCGCCGACAGCAACAACAACAACAACAACAACAACAACAACACAACGACGACGACGATGCCGTCATCTAAAGTGACGGTGCCGACGCGCATGTATGTGCACGAGGACCACGTCAACGACAGCATCGTGTGCATCGCGGGGGGCGCAGAGACGGTGCGTGACCGTTACTTGTTGCAACTGTACAACAACAGTAACAACAACAACAACAACAGTAACGAGAACAGTGCACATCGTCATCGTCATCGTGGTGGTGTTGCTGCTGTTGCGCGCATATTTCGACGTGGCCGTGGTGGGGCGCAGGAGCTGCCCTCGACAGCGCTCGCGGGCTGTCGTGTGACGGTGCGCACGTCGAGCAACGCCGCCGCGCGTGGCCCTGTGTACAGTCGCTACGTGACCTCGCTGCTCTACCACAACCAAGACTACATGCTCGTCATTGACAGCCACACGCGCTTTGTGCGTGACTGGGATACGAAGATGATTCGTGGCGTGTTTCAGCTCCCCACGCGCGGGGTGCTGTCGCACTACCCCAACGGCTACACCCCCGCACACCCCACCCGCGAGTACGCCAACACGCACGTGATGCACATGTGCTCGGCGGTGCTGACGACGAAGAACTACATGCCACAACTCGGTGCAGAGTGGCAGCCGCAGCAGTCCCACCCGCGCCTCGCCGCTTACGTCGCCGGCGGCTTCCTCTTTGGCGATGCGCAGTTTGTCTTTGATGTGCCCTATGATCCGATGGTGCAGTTCCTCTTCGTCGGCGAGGAGGCGCTGCAGTCGTCGCGGTTGTGGACGGCCGGCTGGGACATGTACAGCCCGATGGAGATGCTTGTGCTGCACAACTACGAGCGCGCCGCGGCGCCGCGCTTTTGGTCGACGATGGACAATAGTGATGCGGCTGTCGAGCGGCGTAGTCAGCAGCGGGCGTTGTACCTGATGCGACGGCCACGGCCATGGGTAGAGGTGGTCAAGGAGATGCTGCAACGACAACAACAACAGCAACAGCAGCAAGACGCAGCAAAGGGTGCGCACAGCACGTCAGCCACGCGTAGGCCGAACACGAACACGACATTGTCGTACGTGGCGCCCGAGGAGCGGCTGCTCGTCAGCGATGCCGCGGCAGCCGCGCAGTGGCCGCTGACGGCACTGCAGTCATACTATGGACAAGGCACGCAGCGTCGCCTCGAGGACTACTGGCGCTTTGCCCAGCTCACGGACGAGTTTGTCAAGACGTACGACAAGGAGCGCCGTCTGCAAGGCGGCACTGGCCTGTGCAAGGTGCAAGCCACGGCCACATAGTGGCGCATCGTCGGCAACGTCCACACAACATTGTTGCGCGCGCTTGTACATGTGTTTACGTATGTATGTGTGTGTGTGTGTATGTGTGTGCAGACGTGCTGCGTCGCAGCAGTAGCAGTCACCTTGTATTGTTGTTGTTGCGCTTGTGTAGTTTTCTGTGTGGTTGTTTGTGTTTTTTTGTATAGCACCGGTAGTAGTGGTGGCACGAGTGGTGGTGTCGTCGTCGGTGACAAGCAAGCACGTACGCCATGTACGCGAGCAGCGGCCAAAACAACTACACGCTCAATGCCCCTGCACAGATGCGTAGTGGCTATGGCGGCATGACGGGGGCGGGTGGCGGTGGTGGCAACACGTGGCCCGGCGAGACGCACGCGGCACCGATGATGAACAACAACAGGCACGCGGGCAATGTGCCACCGTACTTTCTCACCATGCAGCGACAGCAACAGCAACAACAGCAGCAACAACAGCAGCAGCAGCAGTATCAGCAGCAGCACAATGCGATGCGTGGTCGTGGACCGCCGCACGCGGGCGGTCAGCCGATGCGCAACGGCTACGCACCATATGGTGGCGGTGGCGCAGGCATGCCCATGGCCGCACAACAACAACAACAACAGCAACACTATCAACAGCAACAGCAGCTGCAACAGCAACAGCAACAGCAGCAAATGTTGCCCTACTACAACAACAGTTACAACAATCAGGCGGCCGCCTTGCAACGGCAGCAGTCGGCCAACTACCTGCGCTCGTATAGCAGCTTCCTCAACGCGTCCATGGTGAGCAGCCTGGGTGCACAGACGCTGCATCGTGTCGGCAGCGGCGTCGACTTTGACCGCTCCTTTGCGGGCAACATGCCACCGCCACCGGCCGTGCACACGTCGGCAGCAGCAGCGGCAGCGGGAGGCGGCGGTGGTGTTAATGGTGCTCGACGCACACTCAGCAACGCGGGCAGCGGCTACCTGGCGTCGAACAACTCCTTCTTCGCGTCGGTGCCTCGGCAGCCGCATGCTGCGGGCGCTGGCGCTGCTGCGCCGGGTGCGAATGGCAGTCTACGTAGTAACATGAGTGGTAGTGCGGCCGGCAGCGGCAATGGTAGCTTGTACAGCTACGGAAGCAATCTGAACTATGACAGCTTTCGTCAAGCGCAGCAGCAGACATCGTTGTACGGCGCACAGCGCATGGGTGGTGGCGGTGGTGCAAACGGCGGTGGTGGTGGTGGTAGTAGCGGTGGTGGCAGCAACTTTGGCAGTCAATACAGCTACAATAACGGGCTCGCCGGTGTTGGTCCGACCAGCTCGCTGTACAGCCGGCACAACAGTGGCAACTGGGGCGGGGCAAGCTTCGGCTGGTCCTCGCCGTCGCTTGTGGCAGCGCAAGGCGCGGCGACGAGTCAGAGCGACGTGTACGCGGCAAACAACAACAACAACAACGCCGCACTGGCTACGCTGCAACAACAACAACAACAACAGCAGCAGCAGCAGGAGCTGCAGCGGCGACTGTCGTTTGCGCAGTCGAGGCCGGGCTTTGGTGTCGGTGCCAACTACGGCAGTGGCTACCTGCGAGCACAGCAGCCTGGCTACAATGGTGGCGCGATGCAGAATGGTAGCGGTTATGCAGCGTACGGCGGCCAGGCGCCGTTGCCGGGTAGCACGGCCGCTGTTCCTGCTGCTGCGGCGGCTCCTGCTCCTGGGGCTGTCGCGGCGGCCGCCTCGGCAGACCAGAGCGACGACAATGCCAGTTCACTCAGCCGCAAGGCGAGTGCGAAGCGTGTGGGTATGTACTTCAAGAATGTCGAAGCCACCGACACCAACGCGGCTGGGCTGACGCAGTACAAGAAGGAGGGCGAGACGGCGGCGGGGGGCAAGGCGGGCGACAGCCGCAACACCGACACGTCGCTCGTCAACTCGGTGCGGCCGATGCTGCTGCTGCTGCGTGGGCGCAAGGCGCTGTCGACGTCGGACGATCGCCCGCACGCGGGTAGCAATGTGTACAGCAGCTGCAACATCCTCAGCGGCAACCGCGGCAACAGCGGTGGTGGTGCCGGGGCCAGCGAGCCGTCGGACGTGGAGCTGGACGGCCGCATTGTGCGCGTGACGATGCCGGGCGCGGATGGGGTGCAAAAGTATGACATGCGCGCCATCATGTACTTCAACACGGACATGGACGTTGAGCTCAACCACGACGCCCTTGACGACATGCGTGATCGCTTTGTGGCCGGCTGCAACATTGGCATGCTGCTCGGTGACGCGAGCTGCAAGGCGTCGCAGCCGTCGACGTGGTGGACGTGGCTGGCGCTGAAGACGGTCATACGCGGCACCTACGCCTGCATGCCGCGCGGCAGTGAGGTGTCCTTGTCGATTTGTCTCGTGCAAGACGACGTTGTCATGGACCTGCTCGCCGAGCTCGACAATGGCGACGGTAGCGTGATGAGTCGCGGCAGCCACAGCAGCAGCAGCAGCAGCAGCTCGAGCAGTCGCAGCGACGATGACAGCGACGATGAGCAGCAGCAGAAGGCGCGACAACAGCAGCCACGGCGCCCCCGCGCGGCGGGCCGCCGTGGCAAGTTTGTCAGCCTGACGGTGGCGGAGAACCCCATCTTTGGCAACGTCGTCAACGGCGCCGAGTTTGTCTACGCCGAGGACGCGAGTGCGTTCATTGACATGTTCGACGCCGCCCTCGCCCTCGCCGACGCGCAGAGCACGAATACGGCGGACGAGGGCATCGTTGTCGTGACGTGCGTGCTGAAGCAAGTGTGGACGTCGCAGTCGTCGGGCCGCCGCGATGTGGTGCTGTCGTCGCTCTTTGCGAGCGGTGTGGGCGACGGCGTCATACACTATGAGCGCATTCTCGACAAGAACCCCGCCGAGCCACGCGCGCTCTTCTACTCGGCCATGCACCGCTCGGTCAACACGGCGGCGCTGTTCAGCTGCAATGAGGACTATGCCACGTTTGTGCGCTACCTCGCCCTGCTGAATCGCTTGTCGACGGTGCGCACACGCGAGGCCAAACCGGGCAGCACGCGCAACTTTGTCAACAATGCGCGCATGTCCGTCAGCAAGATGGAGGGCGACCTCGAGACGGTGGGTGCGTCGGGGCGGCAGCGGGCGATGATGCAGCGTGCACTTGATCGCTTTCGACTCATGTTGCAAGACGCGGAGCGCATGCTCGAGAGCCCGGAGGACTGTGTACCGCCCATCTACGTGTAGCGTTGTGACGACGTACGCAATGGTGAATGTATGCGTCTCTCTGTGTGTGTGTGTCTGTGTGTCTACGGCGACGTTCGCATCGGGTCATTGTGCATGCTTTACATTTGTTTGTATGTACGTATGTGTACATATATGTATGTGTATGTTCGTATGTGTGTGTATGTGCGTATGTGTATATATGTATGTATGTGCACAGTCATCTTCACTGTGTGCTACGTTGTTATTATTGTTGCACGTGTGCGCGCAGCGAGTGCGTTTGCGTAGTAGTGATCGTCGTCACTGTCGGAGTTGTTACTGTTTCATCTGTAGCACCAGACACCCGTTGACACACACACGTTATATATGTTTGTGTATATGTATGCCTGTACCTCTGTGTCTGTGTCTGTGTGCGTCTGTGTGTGTGTGTGTGTGTCCGTCTGTGTGTGTCTGTTTTTACATGTATGTACGCCTGTTCACTGCATCGTACATGAGTAAGTGACATTGTGAGAGAGAGTGTGTGTGTGTGTGTACGTGGCAAAGCAAAGTATATGACAAGCGTACACATGCAAACAGACTTATATATATACACATACACACACATTTATACATATAGTTAGTTACTCATCACACCCTCCACTTGTGTGTGTGTGTGTATGTGCGTCTTTGTAGGCAGTTGTTCATTGTTGTCGTTGCGGTAATGACTAATACACGCACGCACGCACGCACACAGAGTCAACGCAGCAAGCAGCAGCGACGGTGTTGTTCGCGTCACGCGAACACGCCTGCACGCGGTGCTGCATGTACATAGTCGGGCAAAGTAACGTAGTCAAGTCGTACACACACACGCACGCACACGCATCGATACAACCCACAATATACGTTTGTGAGTATCTGATTACATGCAATGACGCTCGCAGTGACAATGTACACACACACAAATATGCATGCTTATGTGTGTGTGTGTGTACATGCATACTGTTGTCTCTGTGCGCATGTGTATGTGCGCGCTTGTTATATACGAGCACTTGTTGCCACTTTGCCTAGCACACACACACACACACACACACACACAATATGACGCGTGGCACTGACGTGCCGGTGTCGGATCGCTTTGCGGATGTTGGCACGTGTGCGAGCAGCGGGTGCGCTGTGCGGCTGTGCTACAACATCTTTGACCCGTCACCTGTTGCTGCTGCTGCTGCTGTCGTCAACAAGGACAACGCAAACGAGAGCAGCAGCGATGGCACACAGCTGCCGTGTGTGCTGTTGCTCGCGGGCATTGCATCACCGGCGGCCATGTGGGACGAGGCGCTGTGTCGTGACCTTGCCGCTGCCGTGCCGTGCCGTGTGATACGGTTCGATCAGCGCGACACGGGCCTGAGCACACACATGACACACCACCACAACAACATCATAGCCAGCAAGAGTAGCGCGACGCCAATGCCGCGGCAGCATGCAAACAATACAATGAGCGACAAGTGCAATGCCGCGACGACGACGCGTGGCGACAAGAACAACGCCAGCGATGACGATGACGATGACGAAGATGACCTGCTTGCGCTCGTGCAGCCCTTGTCACAGACGACCACTGCAGCGGCGAAGCCGGTGGCACGCAACGTGCACAACAATACAGATGGCAGCAGCAGCAGCAGCACGAGTAAGGCTGTCGGCGAGCACAACAACAGTACCAGCGGCAGCGCTCGTGTGGGTGGCGGTGAGGCGTTTGGCGCGCGCACCTATCTGCGCTACGCAGCCGCGCTGCTGCGTCCTGGTCACTATGTCGTGCCCTCGCTCTACACCCTTGACGACATGGCATGTGACGTGATGGGTCTGCTGCGTGTGCTTGACATTGCGGCGGTGCACCTCGTCGGCTTTTCACTTGGCGGCATGGTCGCACAGTGTGTGGCGCTGCAGCAACCACATCGCGTGCGCAGCTTGACGCTGCTGGCGACGCACACGAGTGAGCCTGACGTGGCGCAATGGCCAAGCATGCGTGACTTGCTGAGCTTTGCCCGCTATCTGCCTCGCCACCAACATCACACAACAACAACAACATCATCATCGTTGCGTGAGGAGGCGCGCCAGACGACAACGACGACGAACAACAACACGACACAGTCGCCACAGTCGCACAGTGGCGTCGTCGTGAGCGCCGACGAAGTGCACGCGCGCGCGTCTGACGCGGTGCGCTTTCTCGAGCGCGTGTGGGGCGATGCGCGGCGCTACCCGTTTCCGCAGGCAGAGATGCTGCAGCAGGCGACGGCGGTGATGCGGCGTTGCCCACACGTCGAGGGCGCCGTGCGACACTTTGCCGTGCTCATCAACGCCACAGGGCGTGATGCCGCACTACGACGTTGCCTAACGAGCCGTGCGCCATCTGCACACACAAGGCAACTGGACAACACCGCAGCGGCAGCCACGACGACAGGCATAGCGTGTGCACGTCGCAACGCTGCAACGAGTAGCAGCAACAACAACAACAAGGACGACAACAGCAAGGACGACAACAGCAAGGATGGCAGCAGTAGCCGTGGTCCGGTGTATGTGCCGACTGTCATTGTACAAGGCACACACGACATCTTGTGTCCACCACGCAACGCCGCACACCTTGCCAGTGTTATTGATGGCAGTCGAGTGCACTTGCTGCCAGGCATGGGTCACGTGCTCGTGCCGCAGCTGTACAGCACCTATGTACAGCTCATTGCCGACAATGTGCGCACCGGTCAAGCCTACGCGCGCACCGCGGCAGCCCCACCGCCACAGCAGCCAACATTGTCGACGTCGTCTGTCAAGGCGACAGATGTGACACGACAGCGCATGCATTCGCACCTGTAGTAGTAGCAACATGCATACACAAACAGCATGCCTGCGTGCATCTTGTTTTTCTTCTCCTCATGCTTCTCTTCTCTCTGATGCAGGTGCTTACAGTTGACGTAACTAACCGTGTGTGCGTGGCGTGGTGTGTCACGTTGCAACACGCACTCGCACACGCACGCACTCGTCGCCATGCCGCGTGCACCGCACTGTGCACGTTTGCTCATGCTGTGTTTGTTGCTACCGCATGTGCAACGTAGCTCATACACACACACACATACACATACACACAGTCAGTCAGTATTTATACATATACATATATACACTCATTTACACGTTATTTTTCGTGCGTACACACACACACACACACACACACACACAAACATATATATGCAGGTGCAGAGTATACACGCACCCCTGTCGCACCACAGCGATGCTGCGGCGTCGTCGTCGGTGAGCAAAGTGTTTACGACTGTGATGCCAGAGGACGAGCGCGTGGCACAGCACGTGATGGAGCAAAAGACGCCGCTGCTCGACAAGCACGCGTCCTCGCTGCCACAGCAATCATCGTCCGCGTCATCGTTCTCGTCACCGTCGTCGTCTGCTCCGTCGACGGCTGGTGCTGGCGGTGGTGGTGTGGTGCACGAAGTGCACACGCACACCGGCGTCACCACCGCGGCGGCGGCATGTCGCGCGGCCGCCACCATGACGCCCGTCATGCGCAGTGATGAGCGCGTCGTCTTTGTGCGTCACTGCAGCAGCAGCCGCATGCCCATTGAGCTGTGCTACCGCTGCTACGGCGACCCCGCGCAGCGACGACCTGTCGTGCTGCTCGTCTGCGGCCTCAACATGCAGCTGACGGCGTGGGACGAGACCTTTTGCGACGACCTCGTCCGCGCCGGCTTCTTTGTCGTCTGCTACGACAACCGCGACAGCGGCTACTCGACCAAGATTGCCTCCACCGGGAGTGTGGTGGTGCCGCGACTGCTGCTGCCGCGACGCTGGGCAGCGCTGCTGGGTGAGCGACTGCCGTACACACTCGAGGACATGGCCAAGGACGGCCTGGCGCTGCTCGATGTGCTGCACGTGCCGTGTGCGCACGTGCTCGGCATCAGCATGGGTGGCATGATTGCCCAGACGATGGCGCTGCTGGCGCCGTCGCGGGTGCTGAGCTTGACAAGCATCATGTCGACCACCAATGCGCCAGATCTGCCTGACGCACAGCTGTGGGTAAAGTTGTGGATGGTGCGGTCGCCACCGCGGCACTGCACGCTCGAGCAGCTGCTCGCCTTTCGCGAGGCGACGCTGCGTCGACTGCTGCAGCGTGCCCTGCCACTCGACACGGCCTACTTCAAGGAGCGCTACCTCATCTCTCTGCGGCGGAGCGCGTATGCGGAGGGGCTGCTGCGGCACGCCGCGGCGGTGCGGCGGTGTGGGGGCCGTGACGAGGCCCTGCGGCAGCTGCACCTGCCCGCGCTCGTCGTGCACGGTGCGCAGGATGTGGTGGTGCCACCGGTGCACGGCTACCGCACCGCGACGGTGCTGCGCTACGCCCGCCTGCTCGTGATCAAGAATATGGGGCATTACTTCCACCCGGCGTTCTTTGCGACGATTGTGCGTGCGTTTGCCGGCATGGCCGCGTGCACGGTGGGGCCAGGCTATGATGCGGCGTGCAGCGGGCTGCGCCGGCGCATCAGCAGTCGCAACATCCTCAGCAGCACGCCAGAGCTGTATGCGTTGACGGCGGCGGTGCAGCGGACGTCGTGGCCGGCTGCCCACGCGCTCGACCACACGACGACCGCCGGTGACGGCAGCGAGCGCGGGAGGGCGGCGGCGGGGGGTGCGGCTCTGGCGCCGTCGTCGTCGACGTCGTCGTCCGCTGCCTTTGCCGTGACGACGCCCTCGTGCGACGGCCTGGTCGACGCCGACGAGGTCGACGGTGACAGTCACCACCACGTCAACAATGACAATGACAATGACAACGACAACAATGACGATGATGATGATGAGATGGGCGATGCGGACGACGTTGTGCCGCCTGAGGGTGCACCCATTGCGTCCATGGCGCCCATGCTCGCGACCGTTGTCATCTCGCCAGCCTCCCCGGTCGGACAGGCGGTGCGCTCGTCTGTCATGGCCGCCGTACCGCGCAGCTGTCACCCGGCGACGCCGCAAGCCGCGCTGCTTGACCTGCACGACGAAGATGAGTTTGGCGACAACAACAAGGCAGTCACGACAACGACAACAACGACAACAGCTGCTGCTGCTGATGCAGATCGCCTGCAGCCGTCGTCTAGCCTCGAGGTCGAGCAGCAGCAGCAGCAGCAACAGCAACAGCGTCCAGCAGTGCAGCTCTTTGTGCCGGGTGCGCGTTCACGCTGGAACGACGCACCACCGCTGCTGCACAGCGCGGCAGAAGCGGCCGCCAAGGTGTTCGTCTGCCCGACGCTGGTCGGTGTGCCCGTGACGTCGTACAAGGCGGTCGCCTCGGCACGCGCTACCGCCGCCGCCGCCGCCGCCATGACACAGACGATGACGACAAGGGTGCATGGTGCATCAGCACAAGAGCAACCACAGCAAGAGCAGCAAGAAGAGCAGCAGGAGGAGGAGGAGCAAGAGACGTGTGCGGCCGCTACTGCTGCAGCAGCAACAGGCAACGGTGTGCCGCCGATGCATGTCACCGCGACAACAAAAGCAGCAGCAGCAGCAGCAACAACAACAACAACAGCGTACAAGGACATTGATGATGACAACGATGACGACGATGACGTCAACAACAACAACAACGATGACAACGACGATGGCGGTGTTGCTGACTTTACAGCAGCCACCAACACCACACTCACACTGCCAACGCTCTCCGCACAGCGTTCTGCGAATGACAACAACAACGACGATGAGATGCTCGCGTCGATGGTGGCGAGCACCGCCGATGTGACGGCGACGATGCTGCCACCCGTCATCACGGATGCCGAGACGATACCGTTGCTTGCGGCTGCCACGGGTGTGCATGGCGATGACGATGTCACCGACATCAAGGAAGACGAGGACGACGGTGAGGAGGCGGCCGGCACCGCGAACACGCCATAGTCACGCGTTGCGGCCATCATCATCATCGTCGCTGTTGTGTGCGTGCATGCACGTCTTGCCACCACACACATACACACACATACCCCCCACACACGTACTCCCCATGTGACATACATACCTGTATATATATACATACATGCATACAGACAAAGAGACGTATGGCGCAGTCGAATGGCATCGTGTACAGGGCAGTCATCGTCTACTCACGTAAGTGGCTAACACATAACGCACATACATACGCGCAAACCATGCGTACACACACACACACACACACATGTACATGCTGACAAGCACCCACGCACACACACAAACACACACACGCGCACGCTCTCATGCGTGCGTAAAATGTACACTTGGATACACGGGTTTACTCCAGTACATCGTTTACGCATATTTGTGCGCGTCTACACGTATATATACATACATACACATATACAAGGGCAAACACACACGCACACACGCACACACACACACACACATGTATGCATTCAAAATTGTTTGGGCAAATATATGTAAATGTGTTTGTTGGCACACACACACACACACGCATGTCTCTACGTGTTTTTTTGCTTCTCAGTACATGTCTGCATGTGTATGCATGTGTGTCTGCGTGTGTCTGTGTGTCTGTGTGTTATGTGTTGTCCTCTTGTGCACGTCATTTCGCATGGTGTAGCCGTAGTCTGACAGGCATGTACGAAGGTAGTGCAAGTGTACGCGATGGCAACGCTGCCGCGCCCGTCATTGTGCGTACGCACGCAACACACAACAACGACAACGAAGACGACGACGGTGTCACGAGTAGGGCTCGTGGTGCAGAGCGAAGTGCAGTGACAGCTGCAGTTGTGCAGCTACCGCAACAGCGCGCACCGCATGTGCACCATAGCAACGTCAACACTGCCACTGCCTACGTCGCACCACCACCGCAGCAACAACAACGAGGAGAAGCGGTAGACGCATCACTTGCGCAACACGATGTCAGCGATGCATACCATCGCCATGAGCAGCCGCAGCAGCAGATGACGCTGTCACATCCGACTGCAGCACGCAATGCACACGCGACCTACAATGACCACGATCAGCGTCACAGAGGACACGACGCACAACAACAACACCACCGTCATCACCGTCACCACCGCATGCGCGGCACGAGTAGTAGTAGCAGCAGCACGAGTCGTGGTAGCAGCGTCGCTGACATGCAAGTAACAGCAACAGCAGCAGCAGCAGCGGCAGTCACTATGCATCACCCGCGTGGCACCGCGCGTCGACGTCACTCGCACTCGACAACAATAGCATCGCCGGCAGCAACAGCAGCAGCAGCAGCAGCAGCGGCAGGACGAGCAGCAACGGCAATGCAGCGTAGCCATACACGTAACAACAGCAGCAGTCGCCGTCTACATCATCATCATCACCATCGTTATCGTCGACACAGCAACGGCAACAACAACGCCATCACTGTTCACCGTCGCGCCGGTGAGGGTGCGCGGCACGCCGCGACGCCGTCCTCGTCGTTGACGCCGCTGTCGCCGCTGCCACCATACGAGCAACAACAACAGCAGCGACAACAGCTGCAGCAGCTGCAGCTGCGCGAGGAGTTGCTGGAGCAGCCACCACCGCTTGCACGACCGCGTGTGATGCTTGCCGCGCCGCCGTTGTTGCTGCAGTGTGCAATATACGATCGCAAGGCGTGGCTGCAGCCATTCTTTGTGTGGCCACGTCTCACTGTACACAGGACAACTAACAGCAGCAACAACAACACGACGCGTGAACGTGCCTCACCGGCGACACGACGTGGCGCCGACGCACACGGCACACGACACCACCAGCACACCACTACTACCACAACAATGACAACGCCACCGCTACACGCGACGCAGCAGTACACACCACTCGTAGTGTCGAGCAGAGCACACGAGCGCATTCGTCGGCCAGATTATCGCGCCAGCATGCACGCACTCATTGCGCGCACACGTCTGCAACACGCGAACATGGCACGCGCGCGCGCGACAGCAGCAGCAGCAGCAACAACAGCGTCAACGCAGCACATCACAGACGACACGTCGTCGTCGTCACCGGCGGCCGCCTCGTCTGCGGCCATGCAGCTGCTTCTGTACGGCGGCAATGAGCACGACACGGCGGCAGACGCGTACGCCTGTGAGGTGCAGCCACCGGCGCCACCAGCCCCATGCTCAGCCACCACATCGCTCTCGCCAGCCGCACTGCGTGCGCGCAGCAGACGACAGCAGACGCACAGCCATCGCGATGGCCACACGTGTTGTACGTCACTGCTCGATACGTTGTGGGCCGCCGTGGATGTGTGGTGTTGTGTGCGCTGCAACATTGCCTCGCAGACACGTTTGCTCTTTGCCGAGGAGCAGCACACCTGGCGTGCACCTCGCCGCTTCCTGTGCGAGTCACTGTATGGCCGTGATGGCAACGTGGCACGCGCGGTGTGCACCATGTGCCTACTCGACATGCTCACGCTCGGTGCACCGTGTGGTTGCTGCTACCACGGACTCGGCACTACACTGTATGGCTGGCGGCTGCGTTACCTACTGCGCAGCCGCTACCGTGTGGCCTCGCTCGGTGTGTGTGACCTGCGTGCGGCCTGCTGCTGCCCGGCGCTAGCGGTAGAGCAGCAGGCGTATGAGATGAGCAAGCATGGTCTGCTCGTGTGCACCACACGCAACGCGCGTGGCGAGGAACACGACAGTGATGTGACGACAAGTGCGTCAACAAGACGGAGCAGCCAACACCACAGCAACAGCAACAGCAGCAGCAGTAGTAGCGCACGTCGTGACGGGACTGTGACACCGCCTGCACCGCTGCAACACATGTCGTAACGGTGACACAAGGTCACACGGGCTGTGTGCGTGTGCACGCACACATGCGTATACGCATACATGTACATATACAAGAAGGCGCATACGCACACAAGCATGCGCTGTAGCAATCATTTTTGTGTGCGTATGTGCATGTTGCAGATGTGTATCGCTTTGCATCTGCCTTATACACACTTACACACACCACACTCCCTCTGTCCTCTGCAGTCTTGCTTTTGTGCGGCGTAATAAATACGTTTGTGCGTGTACTCGTGTATGCGTATGTGTATGTGTGCTTGTGCTCAGTTGCATGTAAAGTATGTGTGTGTGTGTGCGCGCGTATACGCGTGCATGTGCCTGTGCAGCCATGCATGTGTGCATTGTTGCATTCATGAATACGTGTACATGTGTGTGTGTATGTGTAGGGTCAGTGTGCTTGCCGCAAGAGTTGCATTGCGTGTATGCGAGCGTAAAGTGTGTGTGTGTGTGTCGTGTGTGTCGTGTTACAACACATGCAATACTACACACGCGACAATGCGAGTATGCATGTCTGCATTGACGAGGATGTGTGTGTGTGTATGTGTAGCGTATCACGTTGCAGCTATCGCTGTCTTGTTGTTGCTACTGCGATGTAAGTAACAGACACGCGCACACATAGACACACACATACATACATACACACGCCTTGGTTATCGCTGTCATCATGAGCCATTCGCGGCGCATGCTGGACGCTGAGCGGCGCAAGCAGAGTATGGACATGAGTAGCAACAGCAGACGCGAGGACGGCGCAAGCCGCAGTCGGCTCGACACACGCGGCGGCAGCAGTAACAGCGCGGTGTGCCCGTACGACAATATGACACACATGTACGACAGCGACGATGATGTGC
Source organism: Trypanosomatidae sp. Fi-14 (assembly GCA_023091115.2). Lineage (NCBI taxonomy): Eukaryota > Euglenozoa > Kinetoplastea > Trypanosomatida > Trypanosomatidae > Trypanosomatidae sp. Fi-14. Next base: position 88,702 of record JAKVQF020000958.1, on the reverse strand, counting down.
GCGACAACGCAAAGGACACTACACCGCGAGCACGGCAGCGCGAAGGTCGTGACATGCGCGACGGTGGTAGCGCGCGTAAGCGATCACGACGCACACCGACATCTGCCGTCGCGGCTGCTGCTGTTGCCGTGCCACGCGATGACAACAATGTCACGTGCTGCTCGCCTGCACGCAACAAGAGCGGCAGCAATACAAACGCGCTGTCGCCGTCGCCGCAAGCGCGGCAAGGCACGGCACGACACGCGTCACACAGCGACACCGCAACACCACCGCAACAACAATGTGCATCGCGATCGCCTACACCGACGCTGGTGCACACTGTGCAGCACACCATGCCAGCAAGCACGACGGCAACAGCGCAGCAACAGCGTGCGATGGCGTCGACGACTGCACGATTGTCGCCGTCTGCTGCGGCGATGACAACGAGCGCACACGCTGTCCTGTCGTCGCTGCACAAGCCGTCAGCTGCTGTAGTATACGACGGCAACGACAACAAGAGCGACAACGACACACACGTCCACGTGACGAGCGGCAAGGACGGTGACGGCCAGTGGCCGCTGCCTCGCCGTGCACTGACGCGACCGGTATGTGACGAGGCGTTGCTGCAGCAACTGCTGTGCGATGACGCGGCCGTGACGACGCTGTTGTGCAAGGACAGTGAGCTGACGTACACACGCAACGCGCCGACAGGCGGTGACGGCGACGACACCACACGGACACAAGCATTGCTGCCGTTGTTGTCGTATTGTGGCAGCGACGCTGCTGCCACTACCGCGGCTGCTGCTGCGACAAGAACAACAATGGCGAGTGACACGTCAGCAACAGAGGCTGCAGCGTACACGCAGCACACGTCCTTTGCGCACTCGCTGCCATGCGCAGACGTACAGATACTGCAGTCACCACCACCACCAGAGCAGCACTCGTCGCCATGGTCGTGGAGCGCAGACGAGTACACACGCGCGCAGGACAACAACAGCAGCTGCCACCGCCGTGACAGCAACAACAACAACGCGCCCGACTACACAAACAATGTCAACAGTGTGACGTACAACTACGGCCCTTGTGACACTCGGTACGACAACGATGCAACGTACTACGCGACCAACGCCTACGACCGCGGTGACTACTACAAGAGCAGCCACAACGACAAGTACAACAGCTACAACTACAACAACAGCAGCTACTACAATGACAACAACAGCTACTACTGCTGCAATGACAGCTGCGACGATGCGTGGCGCAGGAGCAGCTACGCGCGTGACGCCAGGTCGAGTGCGACAAGCGCACCGCCACAGGTAAGCTGGCAGCCGTCGTGGGGTGCGTACACACGGAGCAGCAACAACAGCGATGCTGCCACCCTTGCTGCGTCGTACACGCGCACGCAGCCACTGTCGTCGCTACAAGACCGCAGCGGCTTCGTCAACAGCGGCGCCAACTGTTATGCGTGCAGTGTGCTAACGTTGCTGCTGCGGTGTGTGTGCTTTCGACAGGCGTTGTGTCAGGCACAATCGGCGCAACGCGAGCACGATGACGATGATGATGGCGATGACAGTGACAAGGCCGACGTGTGTGCAAACGACACGGGCGCGGGCAGCGGCAGGGACATTGCGCAGCTTGACGCAGTCGTGACGACGACGAGTGGCTATGTGCTGCCATTCTTGCTGCAACAACAATGCGAGCAGCAGCAGCAGCGACAGCAGCAACAACAGAAAAACAAGCAAGCGGCCACGCAAGACGGTGACGGCGACACCACCACAACGACAACGCACGAGGGCAGTGATGACGTGACTGGCAGTGCGGCCGTCACTGACGCGACACTCATGGACGCACTCGAGCGTCAGCTGATGTTGTGTGCATGCGCAGATGCATACAAGGACGAACAACTGCAACAACAACAACAACAACAACAGCAACAGCAACAGCCGTCACGACGTCGTGGCATGCAGCTGCACGAGGCGCTGATGCAGCTCGTGTATGCGCAGTACTGGCGAGAGTACCTGACGGCGGTGCTGCACAACGCGTCACAAAACGAGCAGCAACGCCGCGACGCGATGGCGCGACTGCTGAGGCACCTGCACAACTCATCGTCTACAACAACAACGACGACGATGAACAATAGCACACCGGCAGACGATGTCACGGCAGCGTCAGACAAGGTGGCTGTCAGCCGTCAGTGCGCGAGCGCCCACGCCGCTACCGCAAAAGGTAAGTGCAACAGCCGTGCAGCAGACGAGCGCAGCACGGCAGTGCCCGCCGTGACGTGGGATGTGTCACTCGCATCGCCGCCCACGTCGACGGCGACGCCGTCTGCACACGACACGCTGAGCAGCCTTGCGCGTGTGTACCAGAGCGGTGTGAGCATGCAATGTGTGGTGCCGCTGCTGCGGCCGCCCTTCTTCAGTGGTAGGCAAGAGGATGCACACGAGGTGCTGACGCTGCTGCTTGCCAAGCTCGAGGAGGAGGCACAGCAGCAGCAGCAGCAGCAGCAGCACGAAGAAGAGGAGCACAACAACGAGGAGAACAAGAAGAGCGATGACAAGGACGGCGCCACACCTGCACCTGCGCAGACGACAGCGACAGCGACACGGCGGGTGTGGGTGAATGAGCTGATGCAGGGGCGGTTGCTCAATGTCGTGCGGTGCGGCAATGACGCGTGTCGGCACGACATTGTCATGCACGAGGCCTACATGGACCTATCGGTGTTGCTGCCAGACGACAAGGCCAGCAGCGGCGGGAACGACGACAGTAAGAGCAACAGCAACAGCAACAACAAGAAGGCAAGTGTGACGGCAACACGGACGACGACGACGGCAACAACAGCTGCACAGATGACAGGCGGCGACGACCGCGCGAGGGCCACGGATGCGTTGTGGCCGTCGCAACGTGGCCGTCATCGCCGCAGTGGCTGCGACGACAGCCACATTGTGTACGAGCCGTTGGTGTCTGACTTGCTGCCGCTGTCTGCGCCGCCGCCGCCGCCGCCGCCGCCGCCGCCGCCGCCCTCGCCACGCAACAACAAGAGCAACACAAGGAGGCAAAAGAGTGAGTACGACGACGAGGACACGACCGAATGTCGTAGTCTTGTTGTCTTGCCTGACACACGCTATGCATGCAGCACAGCGTCACCACCAACACCGTCAGCGGCAACAGCAACAGCAATAACGACGGACGCGACATCACAAACAGCCGCACCACAGACAGCGTCAGCATTGGCAAGCAAGGCACAGACACCTTCGCTTGCGCAGCTGCTGCAGTGTAGCATGCAGTACACACGGCTCGATGACTACAAGTGTGACGCCTGTGGCAGTAAGGCGAACATGTACAAGGGTGGCTGCTTGTACGGCAGCATGCCTCGTCTGCTGCTCGTGCACGTCAAGCGCTTCCGCCAGACGCTCGTGCAGCGCTCAGTCAACGACAAGGGTAACAACAACAAGCAGACGACGAGGACACTGAAGCCGCAGCAACAAGGTAGTGGGGGCGGCAGCGGTGTGAGCTATGAGCTGTGCATCACCAAGCACTGCGGCGCCATTGACGTCGACGACACGCTCACACTCTACTCGCTCGCTGAGGTGCACACGCACACGACGGACAGGGCGGCGATGTCGCCAACACACACGCACGACGACAATGTCAACAGCACGGACACGACGACGACAATGTATTACTGTGCAGAGGACAAGCGCTTTACGGACGCTGTTGCGCGTGCCGAGGAGGCAGCAGCGTCGGACAAGCAGACGACAGCATCGTCGGTGTGCACGGACGAGGCGTGCATGATCGACGCGCTGCGCACGACGTTTGTGCTGCAAGGTGTCGTGTCGCACGTGGGCAACAGCGCACAACGTGGGCACTATGTTGCCGAGTTTGCTGTACGCACAGACGAGGACGATGACAGCAGCAACATGAGCAGAAGTGAGAACGCGACAGGTGCTGCTGGTGCTGCGGCCACTACTGCTGCCGACAAGAGCGCGAGTGCGACTGTGCGCGCCGCGGCAAAGGGCAGCGACAACACGTCGCAGCGACAGCGAGACGATGTCGTCAACGACGACGCGTCGTGCGAGTGGCGTCTTGCCAATGATGTGAGAGTGACGACGCTGTCGAGCGCGGACGCAGCGCGGCGTCGGCGTGGCAGTCGGCAGTGTTACCTGCTCTTGTACGAGAAGGTCGCCGAGGAGCGTGTGCGGTGCCATGTGTACGACGTGCTACCGCGACCGCAGGCGACGTCGTCGTGACATGCGTTGTGTGCACACGCACGCGTTTGTGAGTGCGAGTGAGTGTATGTGCGCACACGTCTTTTGCTTTACTTTACATTCTTCTTCTTCTTCTCTGTACACACCTCTTTTGCTTCTTTGTTTGTATTGCCACCTATTGCTGCGCACCGCAATGTATGCGTGTCTGCCAGGCAAGCGCGCGCACACACACAATGAGGCAGGCGGATGCGATCATATGTTGTCGTCGTCGTGTGTGTGTGTATGTACAGTGTTTTGCGTTGCTTGCTGCAAATGTGACACACACACATACACATACAGAGAGACAAGACGACAAGCGCGACACACACACAGAGACACGTGTGTGTGTGTATGTGACCGCCTTTGCTACACTATGCGCGCGAGGACGAGTGGTGGCTATGTGGCGGCGTGTGCTGCGGTGACGTGGCAGGTGGTGTTGGTGTGCGCACAGCTGTTGCTCATGGCTGCGTTGCTGTACTTTGTTACGGCGGTCGCACTGCCCTACCACACCCCCGCACAACACAGCAGCACGCGCAGTGACAGCACAGAGGACGAGGCAGCTGCCGTGTACGCGGATGTGCAGAACAGCGCCCTCTTGTGGCGTGCCGCCCAGCTGCACATCGCCCTCGCCGCTGTCACCTACGCACTGCTGCGCTACGTTGTTGTGGCGCCGTTTGGTCGTCACGCACGCGCAGACCTGAGCGCCGCCCTGTCTCTTCCCGCGCATACGGCGTGGTTGCTGCAGGAGGTGCCGACGCTGCTGAATGTCATCTACTTTGTTGTGTGCGAGCAGCAGCGGCAAACGACAACGACGACAGCAACGACGACTGCTGCTGCTGCTACTGCTGCTGCCATGGCCGCGTCGTGCTACAACGACAGCGGCAACATTCGCTACGTCGTCGGCTGTGTGTGGCGACAGCGTGTCGTTGCTGCCATTGCGCGCGTGTGTGCGACGTGTCGGCCCGGCTTGCTCTTGTTTGTGCTGCACTATGTTCAGCGCAGCTTCGTGTACCCACTGCGACTGCGCGCACATGCGCGTCGCGTCCCGCTGCACGTTGTCTGGGCCGCCACGCTGTACTGCACCTTCAATGGTCGTCTGCAGACGCTCGCGAATGCGGCACCACACGCGTCACAGTGGCAGCATAGCAACAACAGCACCACAATACGACAACAACAGCAGGACACCGTATTGTCATCGTCCACCGTAGCACGGCTTGTCACCGTGGTGGGTGTCGTCTTGTTCGTTGCCGGCCTGCTCGTCAACATTGCCGCAGACGCGACACTGACGTCGCTGAAGCGACAGAGCGCGACGTACCACATCCCGCGCGGCTGGCTGTTTGACCACGTCAGCTGCCCCAACTATCTCGGTGAGATGGTGGAGTGGTGTGGATATGCGCTTGTTGTGGCGGGAACGACGGCAGCGACAGCGCCAACAACCGATGTCGTACGCACAGATGTGCTGTTGTTGTCTTCGTCGTCGTCGTCGACGGTGCTGCGCCTGGCGCCGACGCTGTGCGCGGTGAGCTTTGTTGTGTACGTGGCAGCCAACCTGTTGCCGCGTGCGGCGGCGCATCATGCGTGGTATGTCGCCACCTTTGGTGACGCCTACACGCGACTAGGCCGTCGCATCATCGTGCCTTATCTTTACTAGCGACATGTTTGCACACACATGCACACACATGATGCACTCTTGTTGTCTGTCAATGTGTGTTGTGTGTATTGTCAAAACGCACTGCGAATGTTTTTTGTTGTGTGTGTGTGTGTGTGTGTGTGTGTGCTGTACATACATGTCTGCCTTTGCGTAGTCACATGTTGACGACAAGCGCCGCGTCGCGGCCGCGCGTGTATGTGCGCATTCGACCGCTAAACGAGCGCGAGCGCGTCGAGGGCAAAGGCGAGCTGGCGTGTCGTCGCGACACGGCGCAGGGTGGGGTGTTGTACGTACGCAAAGATGACAAGAGCAACGACGAGCTGCAGGCGCGCTTTGACCACGTGTTCGACAGCGACGATGGGCAGCAAGCGGTGTATGAGCACATTGCGCCAGAGGTGCAGCGGGCGCTGTTTAGTGGCTACAATGCATCCATCTTTGCCTATGGTCAGACGGGTAGCGGCAAGACGTACACGATGGAGGGCGTGCTCGGTGGTGGCAGCAGCAACAACAACAAGAACGATGGCGAGGGCCTGGTGCCGCGACTGCTGCGCGGCATCTTTGCCACCTTCACACGCGACGCGACGCTGACAAACGCGACGGTGCACATGAGCCTCGTGCAAATATACCAGGAGCGCATACAAGACCTGCTCAACAGCTGCAAGCAGCTCGAGTTGCACATGGACCACACGGGGCAGTATGTGGCGCGTGATGCGACGTGGTGCCGCGTCGATGGCGTGGCGGCGTGCATGCGTCGCTACAGCGAAGCCGCCACGCTGCGCGCAACGTCGGCGACGGAGCTGAACCTCGTCTCCTCGCGCAGTCACATGATACTGATGCTGCGGCTGCAGTGGGACGCGCCGGCGCTGCCGGGGTCACGCGCGCAGCTGAACTTGGTCGACCTGGCCGGCAGCGAGCGCCTGGCCGACTCGGGCGCCGTCGGCGACGTGATGAACGAGGCCATACACATTAACAAGTCTCTCAGCGCCCTTGGCAATGTTGTCATGCGCCTGGTAGAACAGGCCAAGCGACCGCATCGTCGTCTGCACGTGCCGTATAAGGACAGCAAGCTGACGTATCTGCTGCAGTCGAGCCTTGGCGGGTCGAATCTGATGCACTTCATTCTGGCCGTGTCGGGCAGTGCACTGTGGCGCAGTGAGACGGCGTCGACGATTGCGTTTGGCAAGCGTGCGCTGCAGCTGGTGCTGCGGCCGGTGCGCAACGCGATTGACTATACGCGACTGGCCGAGATGGAGGCGATGATTGAGCGCATGCGCTCGCACATTGCCACGCTCGAGGAGGAGCTGCGTGATGCTCGTCATGGTGGCAGTGCCGTGACGACGGCGGCAGCAGCCGCAGCACTCGCACTCGCCTCGTCGTCTGCGGCCGCACAGGACGCAAGTATGATGGCAGCAGCAGGAGCAGCAGGTGCCATCAATGGTGATGGCGGTGATCATGCTGCCTTTTTGCGTCTGCGTCGTCTGACACAACACGACGACGAGGACGACGACGAGGCAGCTGCTGACAACAAGCAAAAACGACGACGACGACGACGGCGTGGCGATGCTGACGGTAGCAAGCACACGACACAAGATGACGACACCGATGACGACGGCGATGACGAGGACGACCGCAACCACCGACGTCATCGTCCGCGCGGCAGTCGTGCGCGACAGCTGAAGCGGCAGACGGAGCTGACACGCATCATGGCCAACCTACCCGAGACGTTTGACGAGCTCATGTCGCACTGCGTCCTCTTCCCCACCTCGCGGCAGACCTTTCGCGAGCTGGGCGGGCTGCAGCGCCTTGTCCACTATGTACAGCGTGCGGCGTCGCCGTACTACCGCGCCCACGCCGCACAGGCGCTCGCGAGCGTGCTCGACGACGGCGGCCGAGTGTGCCTCGTCGAGTGCGGCGGCATCGACGCGCTCGCGCGGCTGCTGCGCGTCGACGACGAGCGCTGCAAGGAGGCGGCGTGTGTCGCGCTGGAGGCGGCGTGTCGCGGCTGTGAGCGCAACAAGGCCGCCCTCACCGCCGACGTGTACGCGACACTGGCCTCGCTCGTCGACGGCTACTCAAACCAGCAGGTGCAGGAGGCGGCGTGTGCGGCGGTGGCGACGCTGGTCGACGGCTACGCCGTCGCCACCCGCGCCCTGGAGGCGCACGACATTGTCGCCCGACTGCTGCGTGCGCTGCGTGCGTGCCCGGCGGAGGTGGTGCACGTGGTGAAGGCCGCCACCAACTGCCTCGGTCGCCTCGCACACGGCGATGCGGCGATGCAGACACGTGTCGGCGACTGTGGCGGGGTAGTGACGCTCATTGACGACGTCCTCTTCAGCCCCGCCGGGGCACGTGACCATCAGCTGCCCATCCTTGCCTCGTATGCGCTGGTCAATGTGTGCTGCAGCCACGCGCGCAACCTCGCCACGGCCCGCGCCCACCCGCGCTACGGCGAGGTCAAGTTTCGACTGCTCGAGGGGCTGGCGCGGGCGTTTGGCGGCAATGCGGTGCGCGCGGGCTACGCACACGCCGTCGCCCACGACGAACGTGACGCGCACTGCACCTTCACCTACCACGGCGTCACGGTGCGCAATGCGTGGACGCGCGCGACGGCGGGTGGTCGGCCGGTGCTGGCGAGCTTTGTTGACAATCCGCAGCTGCACTTGCGCGTCGGTGTGCGCAGCGGCAACGAGGACAACAAGAGCAGCAACAGCAGCAACAACAACACCGACGCCGCACCCGTCGATGTTGCCTTTGTTATCCAAGACACCGAGTACGAGGCCCGGCTGCGGCGCAAACGTCGTGGCCAGGCCGTGTTCATGGGCATTGCCATCTTCGACGGCGACGCCGCCACCGCCGCGGCGGGGCTGAAGCACCTCGACTTCCATGGCCGCATGGTGGACATGAGCAGCTACACGTCCAACTGTGAGAATGTGCTGCACTGCACGCTGCCGCCGCGTGCGGCGGGGGCGGCGCCGTACGTGGTGGTGCCGTTTACGAGTCAGCGCGGACGCTGCACGTCGTTTGTGCTCAGCGCGTTTGCCGATGCGCCGGTCGAGCTGACCGCCGTGCGCGACGATGATGGCTGGCTGCAGACGACGCTGCGGGGGCGCTGGGGTGCGTGGAGTGGGCGCGGGGGCGGGGATGGCGGGGGCGAGTGGCGCTGCAACCCGCAGCTGCGCGTGCGCGCGCGTGACGACTGTCGCATCGTCTTTGTCCTCTCGTACGATGACGACGATGGCGATGACAACAACGACAACGATGACGACGATGATGACGATGATGACGCGTCCTCCTCGGGCAATGTGGTGGCACGGCGGCGTGGCAAGCACGCACACAACAAGCACAACAGCGGCAGCGGCAGCAACATCAGCGCCATGCGTGTGCGCGCTGGCGGCAGCGACGGTGACGAGGACAGCGACGACGCGGCGGCGACGGCGGGGGGCGCGAAGAGGCCTCGTTTGCACGGCCGTCTCTTCCGCAGCAGCTTTGCACCGGATAAGCGCTACGTCCGCGCGCTCGTGCCGCTGCCACAGCACTCGCCGTTTGTCGCGAGCAACGCGTTCGCCAGCAGCAGCTACGTCACGACGAGTGCGACACTGCAGCGCGGCGGCGACTATGTGTACATCCCCTTCACCGAGCAGCCGTGCGAGGCCGGCTATACCGTGACGGTGTACTGCGACAGCGAAGACGTCGATGTGCGGCCGCTATCGTCGCCGTCGCAGGACGAGTGGTGTACGTCGGCGCTGCGTGCGGCGTGGCATGGGCAGCCGCTCACCCTCGGCGCAACGCTGCGCGGTCGTGCGGTGCTCGTCGCGCACAGTGCGCAGACGTTTGTGCGCGTGCGCGTGTGCGATGCGCGGGCGCCGCGTCACGTCCTCGCGGAGATGACGTCGTTCTGGCACAGCGAGGCGGTCGTTGAGATTGACTGTCGTCACACAAACAACAACAACAAGGACGGCAACAGCAGCACAAGCAAGAAGAAGGCGACGCAGAAGAGCCACGACGGCGGCAGCAGCGGCGAAGACGAGGAGGTGCCGGTGATTGTGTACATTGAAGGTGTGGTGCGCACAAACAAGACGACGACGAGCAGCAGCAGCAGTAGCACCGCTGATGCTGGCGGTAGTGCGGCGGCGGCGGCGGCGCGTGGACAAGAGCCGGCGCATGCGGGTGTGTGCGACGTGCTGCTCTTCAGCGAGTATGCGGCGTCGGCGCTGCACACCATCGACGCCGATGTGCTGCCGTGTCCACTGCGCTATCCGAGTACAACGACACCGCCATCGCTGCTGCAGTATGCACAGTGCGTCACCGACGACGAGGACAGCGGCAGCAACGGCGACGTCATCGTTGACGACAATGACAGCGCACGCTGCGCCTCTTCGTCGTCTTCGTCGTCGGCGTCATTGTCGGCGTCATTGTCTTCGCCAGTGCGTCAGGAGGGCGTGGCGCGTACGACGCACACACGCAGTGCGATGCGCCGTGTTGCTGCCGAGAATGCACAGCTGCGCCACACCCTCGCACAGCAGGCCGACGAGCTCGCCCAGCTGCGTCGCGAAGTGACGCACAACAACAACAGTAACAACAAGAGCAGCAGCAGCAGTAGCCCGACAACAACAACACAGCCGCATGTTGCGGTGAGTGCGCGCAGCAGCGATCATGCATCGGTCGTTACGACAGCGTCATCAGCGTCTACTACTGCAGCAGCAGGCGCAGCGACAACGACAGCGGCCAAAGCAGCAGCAGCAGCAGCAGCACGTGAGGCGAATGAGCTGCGTGCGTCCATCGAGTATGCGCTGCTGCGGCTGCACGGCATGCTACAGCAGGGCGACGGCGCACACGACGCGCTGCGCATGCGACGCGATGCACAAGCGTTGCAGCACTACCTCTTCAGCACGCTCGAGCGCTGCGACAAGGCTACAACAGCAGCGACAACAACAACGACGACAACAACAGCAACGACGACGACAGCGCCAACAACGACAGCAGCGGTTGCAACGCGGCAAGCTGGCCGACGCAAACGCGGCAACAGTACCGCGTCAGCTGCTCGATGACGCACGTGTGTGTATATGTGTATGTGTATGTGTATGTGTATGTGTATGTGTGTACCTTTGTTTACGCTGTCTCCCGCCATGTATACTATGCAGCGCTGCGTGATTGCAACAGACGCACGCACGCCCGCACGCGTGTGTCTGTGTCTGTGTCTGTGTCTGTGTCTGTGCGTGTGTGCGTGTGTGCGTGTGTATGTGTGCGTGTATACAAGGTGCATCAGCGTACAAGCTTCTGTACATGTGTATGTATGTGCGTTTGTATACAAACAAACGACGTCATGTGCAAACACACACAACACACATACACATACACACGTATGATGCACAATGTGTACTTGTCTGCGCTTCAGCGCGCACACACGTGCATATTGTCTTGCTTGTGTATGCTTGTGTGCAGTGTAGCACTGTTGCTTGTGTGTGTGTGTCTGTACGTACATTGGCGAGTGTTTTGCGTAAGCACACACACACACACACACACACATCCTGCGCACACATGCAGCGTTGTGCCGTGCGCACAGCAGCGCTGCTGCAGACGTGTGTGCTGTCGACCACGTGTGCAGGCGCCGTCGCGTTGCAGACGTGCATGCGGGGCAAAAAGTATATTCGTCAGCCCAGCCCGCACTGGGATGCGGTGCACGAGGACATCAACGCGCACGTCAAGAAGCGCATTCCGGGCGAGACGCGCGTCGATCGCGTCCGCCGCTTCGCGCGTGAGTGGCGCAACGTGGAGCTCGAGCTGGGCGCGTACAAGGATGCGCGAGGGCGTGAGATCAAGTATCGCAAGACGTTCGTCTATCGCTATACATACCCCAACGCGTTTGACGAGTTTTGGTGGCCGTGTCGCTAGCGAAGACACACACATACATACACATGTACAGGTGGGTGTGTGTGTGTGTGTGTGTGTGTGTCTGTATCGTCTATCGTGCTTGCTTGGCTTGCGTGTCGACACGTGTGTGTGTGCACATTTGTGTGTGTGTATTGCTTGCATGGTGTGCGTGTGCCTGTGTACAGCTTTTGCTTGCTGCGCCTGTAGCCTGCACACACACACACACATACACTCGCACACGAGAGTGCACGTGTCATGTGGCGTTGTACACGACGTGTGCTCTATGACTCGTACCGCGCCGCACGCGGCGATGTGCGCGCGACGCTGACGCGTGCACACAACGCCGCCGATGTTGAGCGAGCCGTGCGTCAGTGTCTGCTGCCGCAAACATCACGACTGCGTCGCCTGCCGCTCGCGCAGCAGCGCAGTTGGCTGCGCGGGTGTGTGTGCCTGCTGCTGCGCGAGGCGCGGGTGCTGCGGCGTGCCGATGTCGCCGTTGCGACGCTGTCGGTCGTGTTGCGCGAGGGCGCCGCGCTGCGACTGACGATGGAGCCGGCGTGGGTGAAGGACGCGGTGGCGATGTGCGGTGCCTCGCGCGAGGCGATGCAGCAGCTCTACACACTGCTGCACGAGTACAGCGATGATGGCGACGAGGGCGATGACGGCGATGACGGCACGCGACGTGGATGTCATGGTAGCCTGCTTGCGATGCTGCTCGGAGGCAGCGGCGGTGCCGCATCGTCGTCGTCATTGCGGCAGCTACAGCAGCAGCGACTGGCAGCAGGTGATGGCGCTGCCACCTCTGCACTCACCCCAACACACCGCGATGACGTGGCGGAGCAACACGCGCTGGACTCGGCTGCCGCTGATGCACAAGAACAACAACAACAGCAACAGCAGCAACAACAGCAACAGGTAAACGAGATGCGCGTTGCCGCTGCCCTTGCGCAACGTGCCCCACGCGCGACGGGCGTCAGCCTCGTGCCGCCCACACAGCGAGCGCTGCACGGCATGCAGCTGCTGCAGCAGCGTCGCACACACAACGCACTCGCCGCCCTGTCCTCACCCAGTCAGGCCTTTGTCCGATACTTTGTCAAGCAAGGCATCGTGCACAGCGAGCACGAGCTGACGGCGCTCTTCCGTGCCATGCGCACACGTCGCGCGTATGTGTGTGTGCGTGTGCACACGAGCCACATGTACGCGGCAGCAGCGACGGCGGTGCTGCGCAGCTGTCGTGGCGTAGCGCCGGTCACGTGGCTGCCGCCGTCCTTTGGCGCCTACACACTCGACTGCAGTGGCACGGACGGCGGCAGCAGCAGCAGTGACGACAACAGCGGCAGTAGCACTAGCCAGAGTGCAGCGGCGGCGGCGCTGCTTGCGCATCGTCAGCTGCTGCAGTCGCTTGCCGATGAGCGTGTCGTGTCGTTTCAGGGGCTGACGAGCATGCTGCCTGTGCTCGTGCTCGCACCACGCTGCGGTGAGGCGGTGCTGGACATGTGTGCTGCACCAGGCAGCAAGAGCGCACTGCTGCTCGACGCGATGCGCGCACACGCAGGTCAGCAGCAGCAGCAGGAGGAGCAACATACGTCGCCGTCGTTGCCGTGTAGCGGCTGCGTGGTGGCCAATGAGGCACACGCGGCGCGTGTCGAGGAGTTGCGCGCGCGGCTACGCAATACGGCCCCGCAAGCCGTCGTCACGCGACTGCACGGTGAGTGCTACGGCGAGGACAGCGCAGCAGGGACGACAACAACAACAGCCATGACGATGCTAACGTCGAGCCACTATGCAGGCAGGCACAGCGGTCACAACGCCGTCACGGCACAACAACAACACGCGCAGCAGCAGCAGCAGCAGCCCGTGTTGCTGCAGCCGCCCTTCTTGTATGACAAGGTGCTCGTCGACGCGCCGTGCTCAGGCGAGGGCCGCCTCGAGACGGATGTGCTGCAGTGGCGTCTGTGGCATCCGCGTCGTGCGCTCGACTATGTGCCGCGTCAGCTCGCATTGCTGCATCGTGCCGTGCAGCTGTGTCGCGTGGGGGGTGTCGTGGTGTATGCGACGTGCACGCTCAATCCGCTCGAGAGTGAGGCCGTGGTGGCGGCTGTGTTGCGTGCGTACTGGCCGTGTGTCGAGCTTGTCACGCCCGACACGCCGTATGCTGCGCAGTTGTGGTCGTCCTCATCCTCGTCGTCCTCGACGACGACAGTGTGGTCGTCTGCCTTTGTCTCGCACGCACTGCCGCCGCTGCGCCTTTGCGGTGGTGTGTCGCAGTGGTTCGTGCCAGCGCGCGATGGCGGCTACTACAAGACGCGAGCAGAGGCGGTGGCGTGTGGTGAGGCGGCGCAGCTGCCTGCCGAGCTGTTTGCCCCTGTCACGGAGGCGCACCAGGACAGCAGCAGCGGCACAGCGGCGGCCGCAGATGGCGTGGCCGCACGTGAGCGTGGCATCGCACAGCAACTGCAGCAGCACTGTCGTCGTGTCCTGCCACACCACAACCACAGCGCCGAGGGCTTCTTTGTCGCGGCACTGCGCATTGTGCGCACGCCCTCCCACGCCGCATCACACGACGTGCAAACAGACACGGCAACAGCGGCAGGCGCGGGTGTGACGTTGTTGTCGTCGTCGGCGTCGTCGCCACCACGTCGTGTGCGTGGCAGTGAGCAGGGCGCGCTGTCGTTGTGGTCGCGCGTGTCGGTGCTGCACGCACGCGGGCTGGTGCGTCTGCCCGCGTCCAATCACACGGTGCAACAGCACCTCGGCAGCTTCTTCGTTGCACGACCGGACAAGGAGGGCAACACACACAACAGCAGCAGCAGCAGCGTGGCCGAGTTTCTTGCTCGCACCTCGATGGAGGTGCTGTGGTCGTCACAGGAGGGCGTGCGGCTGGTTGCGGGTGCGGCGTTGGCGGCGCTGCGCGCACTGCCACGCGTAACGGCAACGAACGACAGCAACAACAGCAACAATGACAACAGCTCGCGACGGCGACAGCAACAGATGTACGGCGCCTTGCGCGAGGTGGGCGTGCTGACCATTGACGCTGCGGGCAGGCTAACGGAGGCGGGTGCGGCGTTGCTCTGTGGCCACGCGAGCGCGCGTGTGCTGCGGCTGCCACTGCGACAGCTACAGCTGTTGCTCGCCCACGAGCGGCTGCAGCTGAGTGCGCGTGTGGCGGCTGCCGAGGCGGCGGAGCTGCGTCGCGTCTATGCACTCACGCCCGACGGCAGTGTGCTCGATCGCACACACAACGCCGAGGCAGCTGACGACACGCACGGCAGCGAGCACACGACGCCGACGGCGACACGCATGCCGTCGTGGCTGCGCGCGTGCCTGCGTGAGTTGTGCGTGTCGTCGCCATTGCAACACGGCAGCACACCACGCCTTGTCACTGGCAACGCCATTGTCGTTGTGTCGGCCTCGGCGTCGTCGCACATGCTACAGAGCAATGACGAGGACGCGGCGGTGGCGTCACTGCTGCGTGCGTGGGCAGTGCCGGTGTATGTCGACGAGCTCACAACAAGCAGCAATAGCAGCAGCAGCAATAGTAGTCGTAGTGCGTTGGCAACAACAAGGACGACAGCGGCAACAGTCGACGACGTGGCCGTGTCGTTGCGTCTGTTGCTGTCGCCCGAGGCGCGTCATCGCTGCCTTGCCATGCTTGGTCGCGTGCGTGCGGCACTGCAGCGTGGCGTCGGCGCACACCACACGCGAGCGCAGCAACAGCAGCAGCTGCAGCGCCGTCTACACGCGACACACGCGCACGATGTTGGCACCCGCGTACCGAGCAAGCTGCTCTCGGGAGCAGACGTGACGGCAGAGGCGCAGTCGCGCGCACTGCTGCATTCGTCCTCGTCGTCACCGTTGTCGTTGTCTGCACGTCGCGACAAGGCACGCGTCGTCGAGCTCTAGCGCACACACACACACGCACGGACGAACAAAGAGAGAGAAGGGCACGCACACACATGGGTGTAACGAGACTGTGTGCGAATGCGTGTATGTACGTGTGCCTGTTGTATGCTTGTGTGTGCTTGTGTATGTGCATGTGTATGTATGACTGCGTGTTTGTTGCTGTACAGCAGCAATAGTAGTAGACACACACACACACGTGTCGTAGCACAGTGCTCTACTGCTACTGCGACGCGACGTGGACATCGACTACAACAACAAAAGCAACAACGAACAGCAGCAGCGACAACGCGAGCGGCAGCGGCAGCGGCAGTGCGCTGACCATCCCCGCCGTCGGTGACGTCTTCCGCGGCGAGGATGGCACCACATCGGTGGTGCTCGCCGACGCGTACGACCCCGACTACACCCCGACGACAGAGGAGCTGCACGACTATGCCGTGTTCATCGGCATCGACGTCGCCCGCGAGCCGCAGCTGCTGCCCATTGCCCACGAGGGCCTGACCACACCGCTGCCGCCGCAGTGGCGTGCGTGTCAGACGAGCGACGGCGATGTGTATTACTTCGACTTTGCCACCGGTGAGAGTGTGTGGGAGCACCCGCTCGATGCGGTGTATCAGCGCAAGGTGATCGAGGCACGCGCGCAACAGGCGGCAGCGGCGGCGCGGACGACAACAGCAACAAAGACGACGGCAGCAGCAACAGCGTCGAGACGGCAGCAGCAGCAGCGTAGCACGAGTCGCAGCAGCAGCAGCAACAGTGACGAGGTGACAACAACAGCAGCAGCAGCGCCGCTGTCGTCATCGTCCGCCACGACGGTACGCGACGGACGCGCCACCACCGCTGTTGCTGTAGGCGCAAGCAACAACAGCAGTCACACGCGCGGCAGCACACGCGCCATTGCCGATGCATTGTTTGTGAAGCCGAGCAACGACAACACAACGACAACCGCAGCGGCAACAGCAGCATTGACGCCGTCGTGGCGAGCGACGCCGACGACCACGGCGACAATGTGCAGCGGCGCCGATGGGCGAGCAACGCGTAGCGCAGGTGAGGCGTTGCAGCTGCCTGTACGCACAAGCATTGGTCCGCCCGCACTGCCCAACACACTGCACATGGCAAATAACAACAGCAACAGCACGAACACAACGACGGCTGCCACTGCTGCGGCCGTGACGATGACAAGCACAGCGTCACCGCTGCCGATGTCATCATCGCTGGCAGCACCAGCTGCGCTGCTCACGTCATCGGCGGCCACCACACGCCCATCCATCTCTACTAACAGCAGCAGCAGCGGCGGCGGCCATGTTGTTGCTGTCGGCGTGGGTGCAAAGATGATCGAGACGGCGGTGCGCAAACGCGTGGCAGACGAGTACACGGCACAGCGGCAGGCCATGACACGTGCACTCGACAAGCTCGTCGCCGACGAGCACGCCGCACTGACGCGTACGCTGACACAGCTGCGTAGTGCCGCGGCCAGCGAGTGGCCGGCGCTGCAGCAGCGCATTGCCGCCGACGCGCAGGCAGAGCAGCAGCGTGCGGTGGCCGACGTCGAGGCGCACTGGCAGCAGCGGCTGCGTGAGGCGACGCGTGCCGTGACCGAGTTGCGTGAGGCCATCACGACGTTGCAGCACAGCGCGAGTGACGATACGGACGGTGCTGGACAGGATGACGACGATGACGATGACAAGGACGGTGATGACGATGACGAGGTGCGCGCGTTGCGCGAGCGCGAGCGGCAGGCGATGGAGGCGACGTTGGCGCGCGAGGCGACGGCGCACGCGGAGGAGCTGCAAACGCTGCAAGCGCAACTGCACAGCGATGGCGAGGCGGCGCTGCGCGCAGACGCGGCCGCGGCCGCCGCGGCGGCGGAGCAGCACGCGCGCAGCGGCGAAGCGGCACTGACGTTGCTGCGTACGCGTCTGACAACGCAACGCGACGCCCTCGCACACGCGCGCGCACGCACAACGACAGCCACAAGCAAGAGTGCAGCCACGTCGTCGTCATCGTCGTCCTCGTTGCCGTGCGAAGCGTTGTGTGCAGCCGTGACGACGACGTATGCGCAGTCGCGCGACGAGTGCGCTGCGGCGCGTGGGCGTGCGCTCGACGAGTGCGCTGTCACGTGCAAGACGACAGCGAGCGCGAACGCTACAACAACAACGGCAGCAGCAACAGCAGCAACAGCAACGCACAGCGCAGCGGACAACAACAACAACAACAACAACGACGACGGTGGTGACGCGACCGACGATGACGAGGCGGTGCGCGCGGCAACGGCGCAGGTGACGGCGTCGAGCGCCGACGTCGCACTGCGCCGCGCCTGTGAAGTAGAGCGCACCCGCGCACTTGAGCGCGTCAAGGCAATGGAGTTGCGCTATGAGAAGGCGGCACGTGAGCTGCGGCTTGCACATGACAAGGAGCTGGCGACACGGCGCGCGTACAATGCACGCAAGAGCAGTCAATACGCGGCTGCGCTGACGGCGCGCAAGCGCGAGTGGCTGGCACAGCACCCTGCACAGCAGCAACAGCAACAGCAACAGCAGTCATTGTCATCTTCGCCTACCGCGGCGACAACGCGCGGGGGCGGCGACGGCGGCGGCAGCGATGCGAGTGCGAGTGCGCTGACGAGCAGCATGACGGCTGAGGCGGCGGTGACGCTTGACGAGGCGGTGGTGCAGCAGTGCATTGACAGACGTGTGGCCGAGGAGCAGAAGGCGCTGTCGGCCGCACAAGACGCAGCGCTTGCGGCACTGCGCGACGAGTGCGAGGCGACGCTGCGCGCGCACACGGCGCAGTATCGCGCCGCGCGCCTTGCCGAGGTGCAGGCGGCGTGTGCAGCTGCCCGTCAGAAACGCGAGCAGCAGCAGAAGGAGCAGCAGCAGCAGAAGCAAGAACGTCGGCGTGTGCAGCAGCAGATGGACGAGGAAGCTGCCACACACGCCACACGCGTAGCCGCGCTGCGTGACGAGCTGGCTGCGGCAGCAAGCGAACAACAACAGCAGCAACTACAACAACAACAGCAACAGCAGCAGCAACAGCAGCAGCAACAGCAGCATGACGATGCAGCGGATGCGAGCAGTACGCGTGTCAACGACGCCGATGACAACGGCACAGACGACGAGCAGCTGCTGCATGAACGTTGGCAGCGTGTGTGTGGTGCCGTCATGCAGGCAATGTTGCACGAACTCGACGTACATGACGCGCACATGCGCACACTACAACAACAGCCAGTGACCATGGCGACGACGGGCACTGCAGCTGCTGCTGCTGCTGCTCCTGTAGCAGCCGCTGCGACACCACTGCCGCAGCGTCAGGCCGCCACACACTCGACCTTGGCCACACCACGTGGTCTCGTGCGCAGTGTTGCACATTCGCTGTCGTATGCGACGGACGCGTCGAGTCTGCTGCTGCCTCCACCACCACGACAACAACAAGCAGCAGGCACTGCACTCGGCTCGTACTGGGCCGACACGCCATCGCCACTACCACGTGCCACACAACAACAGCAACAGCAACAACAGCAACAGTACGTTGATGACACGATGCGGCAGACGACAACACAACAGCGACGTCGCGACGGTGTCGAGCGCAGCGCACTGCCGCTGCCTCTGCCCTCACGCACAACCACAACAACGATGCTGCGTGCACCACCACCGCCACCACTGCGCCGTCACTGTGTGACGAGCAACAGCAGCAACAACAGCAGTCGCGTCGACAATGACGACGACGACCACCACCGTCGTGATGACGACAACAGCGAGGACGACGAGGCGCAGCAGCAGCAGCAGCGTAGCCGCAGCGCGCCTGTGCGACCTGCACAAGCCGACGTGTCGCCTTCGTCGTCAATCGCACACGCACACGCAGACGCGTCACCGCTGCACGATGCACTGTACAAACAACGGCTGGCGGCGGTGCGCACAGCATTGCGTGCGCGACGACGCGCACTGATTGCGCAGCGTACGCGGCTGCAGTCTGCGCGTGACGAGTGGCGTCGTGACATGCAGGCATGCCGACACGCACACGACCACCGCCGCGCGCGCGTACTGCGTGATGTGAAGGCGCAACTCGAGGCGCACGCGCGCGCGCTGAACGACGCCGTGCGCATTGTCAAGGCAGCGGTGCTGCGGCTGCGACGCGTCGAGGCAATGTCGTGTTTGTCGCGCTACGAGCAACAACAGCAGCAGCAGCAGCTGTACAGTGTAGACGACAGCGACGACGCGCACACGCACATGTTGCATGGCACGCTGCAGCGCGTGACTGCACTCGAGCAACTCGCGCAACGCGACGGCAGCGTGTCATCCTTGTCGCCTGCAGCAGCAGCAGCACAGCATGCGAACAGTGTACGTCACGATGCACGTCGTCAGCCGCGCAACGATGGTGGTGGCAACCACAACAAGAGCAACAGCAAAGACGCCGACAGCGATGCGACGCGCACACACGTCGAGAGCTGGCTGCTAGAGCAGGCGTAAATGTGTGCACGTGTACATGCGTGTGTGTATAGATGTATATGTAAACTATGCATAGGTATACTATGTATGTTTTTGTACGTGCACGTGTGTGTGTGTGTTGTCCTGCGTATGTGACGCACTACTACTAAACTTGACAACATAGTTCACATACACCGTTGTACACACACACACACAACACACACACACACACACACACACACACACACACACACACACACATAATGGGCATACCGCAGTTTGCCGCCTGGCTGCGGCGAAAGTATCCGGCAATGGTGCAAACATCGTGTCCGCCACTCGTCCACGGCCTCTATGTCGATCTGAACGGCATCATACATCCGTGCTGCCACGGCGACGACGACGACGGCGGCAGTGCGAAGGCGAAGAAGAGCGGCAGTGGCAGGTGGCGAGGTGGACGTGCGCGCGGCGGTCGTGACAATTGGCCGACGCGGCCGCTGTCGCAGCGCACAGAGGCGGAGATGACGCGGCAGGTTTGCTTTGCGCTCGAGCAGCTCGTCGTGACGGTGCGGCCGCAGTGTGTGTTGTACATTGCGATTGACGGCGTGGCACCTCGCGCGAAGGCGAATCAGCAGCGCGCACGACGATACATGGGTGCGGCAGAGCAATACAGCGCTAGCGACGAGGACGACGTGGAATACAAGGAGCAACGACAGCAACACGCAACGCACGCCGATGCCGCGGCCGACCTCGGCGCGCTCGACGTGGCAGCGTACACGACAGAGGAGCAGACGCAAGCAGCCGATGAGCTCGACGCCGTTGCGCAGGCGCTGTTGCATGACCCGTTGTACGGCAACAACAATAACAACGACAACAACAACACAAGCGACACGGCAGCTGCGGTGGACGATGACGCGTGGTTTGACGACACGGCCGTAGATGCACATGCTGACAACAACAACGACGCCGCTGCACTGCCCTCATACGAGGGCTTGCTGGACGATGAGCACAACAACACACGACAGTCACAACTACAAGAGCAGCAGCAGAACAACGCCAACGCCAACAACGCCAACAAGGACGACAGCGAGGACGAGTTTGGCGGCATGCCTGGCTGCCCCTTTTACGGTGACGACAGTGACGACGACAACAGCAAAGCGGCCGCGCAGCCGCGCACACAGCGGTGGCGTCGTCCTCGTCGTCCGCGTGCTGAGATGACAGGCAATGGCGCCAACAACAACAGCGCCAACAACAACAACAACAACAACAACAACAACAATAGGTTCGACAGCAACGCCATTTCACCCGGCACGGCGTTTATGCAGGCAATGAGTGCCGCTGTGCACGCCTTTGTGCGTGGTAAGCTGTCCAACGGCGACGAGGCGTGGGCCGCGCTGCACGTCATCGTCTCAGACAGCGCTGTGCCTGGCGAGGGTGAGCATAAGATGATCGATTTCTTACGCGTGCAGTCATCGTATACTGGCTATGGGGCCGTGCCACCGCCACAGCAGCAGTACTACACTGATGCTGCCGGTGCGACCGTGTACACGGGCAGCCATCATCACGACAACAGCAGCAACAGCCAGCGACAACAGCAGCAACAGCAACAGCAGCAGCAACAGCAACGCCGTGCGCTGCGTGGTGCGCATGTGATCGCCGGCCTCGATGCTGACTTGGTGCTGCTTGCCTTGTCGTTGCATCTGCCGAACGTGTACATCTTGCGTGATGACCGCCGCATGAGCACCTACGCACCTGAGCGTCCTGTGCGCGACGACAACAATAGTGTTGACGACAAGATGAACGTACACGACGACGAAGAGCAACAGCAGCAACAACAAGAAGGACAACACGATGATGTAGACAATGTCAATGACGAACAGCAGCAGCACGACGATGACGTCGACGACGACGTCGACAAGGATGACAAGGACAAGGTTGGCGAGGTAGACGACATGGACGTGTACGTGGCGCCGACAAGCAAGCTCGAATTCTTCAGCATTGACATCATTGCGCACAGCCTCGTGTCAGAGGTCTGCGCACTCGCACGCGTGCGCGGGGCGATGGCGCTGCGCGTGTCGTCGTCGTCGTCGTCGCTGTCGCGCGTGGCAGCCAACGGCTACGACTTTGACCATCCGCCATCGCGACAACAACAACAACAACAATGTCACGCACACGATCCAGACGAGCAGGAGACGAGTGATAGTGACAACGAGCACAAGGACGACAAGCAACACACAGCAACAGCAACAACAACGAGGGCGACAAACCGCACCGCGCGGTGCACGACATGGCATCCGTGCACAGCAGCGTCCAACGCGCTCGTGCTCGACGACCTCGTCACACTCGCCACCGTCGTAGGCAACGATTTTGTGCCACGGCTGCCGAGTGCGTTGTGTGCGTGTAGTGCGCTCGACAACATACTCGAGGTGTACGCAGCCGAGGTGCTGCCGTATGGATACTTGACTGACGGCAGCAGCAACAGCAAGAACAAGAACAACAACAACAGCAACGACAACGCAACTGATGCACCCTACGGTATACGACTGACGCAGCTGCGTCGCTTCTTTGTCGCGTATAGTCGCATCGAGGCGGGCCTCTTTCGTCGTCGTGGTGTTGCGCTGGGCACGCTCGACGAGCGCGCGGTGGCGCGGCCGCTGTGTATGCGCTACACACGCGTCCACGACGGCAACGACGCGACACGACGACAGCCACACGGCGCGGACACGGCTGCTGTCGATCTTGTCGACGAGGACGAGGACGACGATGACGACGTGGACGCGTCATGGCGAGCGACGTATGTGCGCACGACGGACCTGTGCACGACGGCGCGACTGCGCGAGGCGTGTGCGGCGTATGTGGAAGGGCTGCACTTTGTCTGGCGCTACTACAGCCGCTCGCCGTGTGCGCAGGCTGTGAGTTGGTCATGGCACTACCCCTACCACCACGCCCCGCTCGCCGTCGACGTGGCCGTGTACCTGTCCTCGCTGTGTGCTGCTGACGCTGCGACAGCAACAACAACAACATCATCACGATTGCCATCGTCCTTTCTGCCGTCGTCGCCGCCACCACACCCGCTCACACAGCTCTTGTGCATCTTGCCAGTGACAAGCATCGCTCTGCTGCCACGCGCCCTGCACGCGTGCATGCGCGCCGCGTGCGCTGACGACGCCACACGCACAACGACACGACAAGCACGTGTGCACGCAGCCGTCGACCAGAACGACAAGCACAACAACAACAACACGGATGACAATAACAACAACAACAACAACAATAACAACGACAACAACAACAACAACGGCAGCAGCAGCAGCAGCAACGACGACGACGACGCAGACGCGCTGCGACGCACCTTTGCTCGCGTGTGGACAGTCGACTTCACTTCTGCGCTCGACAAGGAGTATATGGCAACGGTACGTCTGCCGTTCGCAGACGCGGCGCGGCTGCAGCAGCGGGTGACGGCTGCGCTGCCGTTGCTGCTGCCGCACGAGGCGGCGCGTGTGCGTACGCGGCGCGACGCGGTCGTGTACTGTCGTCGCGACACGTGCAACCACCACAGCAACACGAGTAACAGCAGCAGCAGCAGCAACAGCAGCGCAGGCGATGACACGACGAAGGACGAAGGCGAGGCGCACAACGTGACACCGTTGCCGCAACAGCAGCAGGAGTGTTGTGTGCTGTACGGCGATGTACTGCAAAAGTGCACAGATGGCAACAGCGACGACGAGGACGAGGACAAACGTCGCGGCAGTGATGCTGTTGACGATGTGGTGCGGCTGCAGCTGCGCAGTGACGTGGTGCCGCGCCTGCGACGCCCTCGCACGTACACGTGTACAGTGCCCATACCCAACATCACACGCACCGCGACGGGCGCGCTGGTCCGCGCCAGTGTGCGCGGGCGACGCGCAACACGTCGTCGTCAACAGCGAAGAGGAGACAACAACAACAACAACCGACGCCACACAGCAGACGAGGTCGACGACGACGACGACGAGGACGAGGACGCCGACGATGCGGCCAGTGATGTTGACGGTGTGTATGACGACGGCGCAGCAGGAACAGCAGCAACGGCAGCACGCCACCGTCGCGACACGATGCCGAGCTTTGGTGAAGTGTTCATTGCACTCGCCGCCGTCGCTGCGGTGACGACGTTGTGCGTGACGGCGGCAGCGCCACGTGCGCTGCTGCAGACGGCCGCCGTCGTTGTGTTGGCCGCGGCGTTGTCGCTCATCACCGGCGTGACGACGTCGGCCATGGCTGCGACGGCGGCACGCGCGCAGCACGGCGACCGCGCGACACATGTGCGTCGACACAATGTACGCATGACGTACGTAGACTGGCAGTGTGTGCGCTGTCTTTCGCTGAACTTTGCGTGCAATGTGCGCTGCTATGTATGTCGTGCGCCCTACGACGCCCACCGCTGCACCGCCGTGCACACGAGCAAGCTGTACGGCAGTGCCGCCACGAGCACAACGCCGGCGCTCGACGCAGACCACGGCGACTACCTCGTCCGCTACCGACTGCCGCCCGCGCGTGTCGCGCGCGCCTGCCGCGATGACGACGAGGACAAGGATGGTGACCCAGCGTAACATCCGCGCGCTCTGTCTGTGTACGTGTGTGTGTGTGTGTGTGTGTGTGTGTGTATAGTGCTAGAATGGCAGCACATATTGTCTGCATGTATATGTGTAGGTACAAAAAGACAAGAAGAGACATATACACGCGCGGGGCGAAGCAGCAGCCTGGCTGTAGCTGCCTATGCCGTTATGCGTGCATACATCTGTGTGTGTATTGCACACTTCTTTGCTTTGTAGCCACGCTACAAACCCAGGCAATACACACACACACACACACACACACACACACACACACACACACACACACACACACGATGAGCAACCCGTCACTGAGCGAACTGCAGGCCCTGCGCGAGGAGCTGTCCTCGGCCGAGCTCGACCAGGGCCACCTGTTCACTGGCTGGCCCGAGACGATGGACGAGTGCAACGACAAGCAGGTGGCGCTGCTGACGGAGCTGTACGCCTTCGCGAAGGACTACCACGGCGGGGTAACGCAGTACATTCGCAACGCAAAGCGGCTGCTCGATGCCGAGTCGGGTGAGAGCGACCTGTGTGCGCTGCGCATGCCGCGGCTGCTCTACCACGCCCCCTCGCCGTACTACCGCAGCGACGACCTCGCGGCGCTCGAGACGGCCGCGATGGCGGTGCTGCCGCGCACTGTCTTTGTGCTCGTCGCGGGCGGACTGGGCGAGCGGCTTGGCTACTCGGACATCAAGGTTGGCCTGCCGGTCGAGACGGCGACGCGGACGTGCTACCTGCAACACTACCTGGCGTGGGCGAGGCAGGTGGGCGGCGATGCGGTGCCCTTTGTCATCATGACCTCCGATGACACCCACGCGCGGACGTGTGCGCTGCTGGCGCAGCTGCACGTCGACGCGGCCGTCATGCCCAACCTGCGGCTGCTGAAGCAGGAGACGGTGTTCTGTCTCACCGACAGCGCCGCCCACCTCGCCGTCGCCGCCGATGGCAGTCTGCTGCGCAAGCCGCACGGCCACGGTGATGTGCACGGGCTGCTGTGGCGTGCCATGACGGACACCGCAGAGGCCACAAAGCACGGCGAGGACAGCGCACACGCGTCGTCGTCGCAGCAACAGCAGCGTTGTCGCCCGCTGGTGGATGCGTGGCTGGACGCTGGCTACGAGTATATTTGCTTCTTGCAAGACACCAACGCCCCAGCGACGCTGACGATACCGCTCACACTGGCGATCAGCAAGCGCGAGCAGCTGACGATGAACTTTACGTGTGTGCCACGCCTGCCCAAAGAGGCGGTGGGGCTGCTGTGCGATGTCAAGACGAGCGACAAGGACAACGGCAGCAGCAGTGGTGGTGCCGCGACAGATGACTGCAGTGGGTGGGTGACGAAGAATGTCGAGTACAACATCTTCGAGCTCGTCGCCCCGCGCCTAACACGCGAGGGCGGCGACGTGGCAGCCGCCAACAGCGACTACTCGCCCTTTCCAGGCAGCATCAACACGCTCGTGTGCGCACTCGCGCCGTACGTCGCCCGCCTGCGCGCCACCCACGGCGCCGTGCCCGAGTTCATCAATCCCAAGTATACCGACGATACGCGGCGTGCGTTCAAGAAGCCGGCACGCATCGAGTCGCTCATGCAAGACGTCGCCGAGCTGTTTGCCAACACGAGCAACGACGACAGCAGCAACAGCAGCAGCGCTGCGACGTACCGCGTAGGCGGCACCGTGTTGGATCGCTTCACCTACCAGCCAGTCAAGAATTCGCTGACGGAGGCGACGGCCAAGGTGCAGCAAGGCATCAACGCCTACTGCCCGACGACGGGTGAGGCGGACTACTATGAGCTCATGCGACGCCGCCTCGTGGCGGTGGGGGTGCCGCTGTCGTACGCGGCCGACGAGGCACAAGTGAGCGTCAATGCACACATTCGCGCACACATCTTTCCGATTGTGACGCTCGACGCGGTGGCGCTCGGCAGTGG
Source organism: Trypanosomatidae sp. Fi-14 (assembly GCA_023091115.2). Lineage (NCBI taxonomy): Eukaryota > Euglenozoa > Kinetoplastea > Trypanosomatida > Trypanosomatidae > Trypanosomatidae sp. Fi-14. Next base: position 62,108 of record JAKVQF020000958.1, on the reverse strand, counting down.
CACACTGCAGCACCTCGCACACGTCTTTCCGCGCCCCAGCGAGGTGCACGTGTCGGCCGAGAGCACACTGATCATCGAGGGCCACGTCATTGTCGAGAGTCTGCGTCTGCACGGGGCACTGCGGCTGTGTGGGCCGTCGTCGCGCACGTCGCCGCCGCTTGTGGTGCGTGATGTGGAGGTCAACAATGCACCGTGGCGCGTGCGGCCGACGACGAGCGACGACGTAGATGAGGTTGACCGCATTCGCGGCTTTGTGCTCAAGAAGACGCCACTGCACGTCATTGACAGCAACAGTGACAAGTGCAACGGGGTGGCGAAGAGCGACGGCAACAAGCTGTAGGGGGCATGTGCGCACGCACACACACATGCACACACACATACTGCAGCACGCCATGACAACGTGTTGCAGTGTTGTGCATGCGTCTCTGTACGTGCGTGCGTGTGTGTGTGTATGCGTTTCAGACGACAACAAAACTTGACAGATATATATATACATGACAATGTACATGTAACTGTGCATGCCTTCTCGTTTTTTGTGTAAAGTTGTTAATGCTGTATGTATGTGTGTGTGTGTGTTTGTCTGTGCCTCGCGCAAGCAAAAGAATGGCGCGCACACACACACACACGTGTATGACAATGTTTATGTACGCATGTTGTGCAGCACAACACTGCACGCGTGTGTACTCGTATGTATGCGTATGGCTTGGTATGTACACGTGTGCAATGACTGCAACAACACAACAAAACACAATACATATGCGACGACATGATGACGTGTACGTGACTGGCTACGTGTGTGCGTATTGGTATGTGTGTGTGTGTATAAGCAACGGCGGCGCCGCAATCGTATCTTGTAAGCATAACGTTGTGTGACGTGTGCGTGGTTGACGTGACTGCCTGTAGCTTGCAATACACACACACACAAACGATGTACACATATCTGTCTTGCTACTCTTGTGCACAAGGTCGCTGCATACATTGCACACACACACACACACAAGCACGACGAACACAACACAACATACACAGAGCAGTAGTAGGTACGCGTAGGCAGACGTCGTAGCACACAACTTGCGTTGTCAAGCAGTGTACATATACGTGCACACACACATATACACGTATATATACGCACAGGCGTGTCATTCGCGTACACGCAGCCGCCGCTGCGGTGTTGACGTGTGACGCGTTAGCGTGCGGTGCGCGTGCTTCTCGGCGCTAACATATATACATACATACGTACGTAGGCACACGTACGAGACACGATGCTGTCCTTCTTCAAGCGTGGCAAGGCAACGACGGCGCAGCAACAGCAGCAGCAGCAGCAACCTATTGTGTTTTCGCCGCTATTGCAGCACGACGCAGACACGAACACGGCAGCGGCTGCAACCGCACCACTGCCACTGTCCTTGTCGCAGTCGTCGAGCACAGCGACAGCGAGCGTCAACACGGTCAATGCAGCAGACACCACCACCGCTGAGGCAACAACAACAGCCACAACAACAGCAGCCGTGACGGCACACGACCACGAGGCTACGCGCAAGGTGCCGCTGTTGCAGCCTGTACGCCGGTCAAGCCGCAGCACGTCACCGCCGCCACCGTCGTCGTCGTCGCGTGTGCAGATGCTGTCATTGCCCTACTCGTCCGAGTGGTCGTTGCTGACGACACCGGAGGAGCTGAGCCCCGCTGCTACGCTGCACGCCTCGCCAGCCGCCACCGATGCGAACAGCACAAACATCACAACGACGACAACAACAGACGGCGGACACGCGCAGGTGCATGCACGTCAGGCAGACGGCAGTTACAAGAGCAGCAACAAGAACGACAGCAACAGCAACAACAAGGACGCCGGCAATGTGCATCATCGTTGTTGTTGTCGTCAGGACCACAACGGCAGTGACACGAGTATGAGCAGCGCTGCACACAGTGGCGACTTCATTACTGCAACAGCGCTCACAGTGACGAATGAGCTGTCGCCATTATCGTGTGTTGCTGCTGCTGCACACAACAACAATAACAAGGACAACACTGCCACTGCCACTGCTGCAAGCAGCACACCACACATTGACACGGCTGCGGCAGCACGAGCAACGCTGCCGCCGCTGCCCATGCAGCCACCACCGCCGCGCACGACGCCACTGCTGCGTGATGAGTGGGCCGACACGGCATCGGCCACGTCGCTGCCGACGACGGAAAGCTTCCAGGAGATGAGTGAGGAGCTGCTGGCGGGGTCGACGTCGTACTCGGTTGCGAGCAACCGACACACACCACCGCCACCACCACCACCATCACCCTCGCGTCGCCGTGGCAGCAACGACGAGGCAGCGCGGGCGACGACGACGACGGCAGCGACAGCAACGGGCACTGCTGCCACAGAGAAGACGGCGCACAACACGCGGTCATGGACGCCGTCGTCGTCGTCGTCGACGCCGCTGAGCATGTCCTTGTACACGGCACAATACGAGGCAGAGGTGCCGGGTGATGTGACGGCGACATTGCCCGCGCGCACACCGCGCACACCACCGCCGTCACGGACGACAACGGCGACGCCGTCACACACACGCCAGCCGTCGGCGTGTGGCGCGTCCGTTGCCGGCGCACACCACACACACGCGTGGCGTGCGTCGTCAGACGACACGGCGCAGTGTGGGTGGCTCGCGCGTGATGGCGGCTTTGTTGTGGCGCAGTGTGTGAAGTGGGTGTGGCAGGCGGTGTGCGAAGATGTGATGTATCACTGGTATCCGCAGCTGCTCATTGTTCTGGGCAGCAGCAAGGCGCGCGACTACTACTACTATGCCGGCGCACCGCGCAGCTTCTACACCACCTACACGGGCACAGTCCACAGTGGCAACGGCGGCGGTCGCGGTGTTGGCGGCGGGGGCGACGATGACGGCACGACGGCGCCATCACGGCGACGACGCCATCGACATGGCTCCTCGTCGTCAGCGTCATCGCCTGTGCACAAGCGACGACGCACCGCGGCGCTGGCGTGCAACAGCAATGATGACGATGACGACGATGACGATGACATGTGGCAGGCACCGTGGCACTGGTCGTTGTCGTCGGACGTGGTGGCAACAGCCGTGCACAGCTTCCTGATCTTTCTACTCTAGCCAGCGACACACACACACATGTGCTAGGCGCTGTACAAGATACATGTACGCACACCCACCCACCACTATGCATTGCCCTCCACTATACGTCCCGCTACACATACACATGCGCAAACATACTCTCTCTCACACACACACACACGTATACCTCTTCCTCTTCTTCCGTCGATTGGCTGTTTCTTTGCGCTCCTCTCCGTGTCCATTGTAGTCCGTTGCCGTGTGTGAGTGAGAGTGTTGCATGTGTGTGCGCGTCATTGTTGACATTGCTATTGTTGTACTGACCATTGCACTGCATGTATGTGTGTGTATGTGTGTGTTGCGGCAAAGAGCTGTGCGACTTGTGTATGCATGCGTGTGTTTGTCTGTTTGCGCAGGTATACATGGCAAGATGACGTGTATATATACATATATATGCGTGCAACAACAACAGCAAGCAGCGTGTTGTACTGTACAGTAGATGGTGTACATGCGAGTAACAAGCACATGCATACACCTGTATAGTGGTGACGTGCAAGCGTGCAGATGTGCACGAGTACTGTGTAAGTGAAGCGTGTGTGTGTGCGTGTGTGTGTGGCAACAGACGCCGCGTAGCGGTGCTAGCAGTCGTCGCCGTCGTAGTCGTGATAGCAGTCGTCGTAGTAGCAACAAGCGCACTTGCGTTTGTGTGTGTGTGCTTGTGTGCTTGTGCTTGTGCGTGTGTGTATGTACGTGTCTGTGTGTAGTACGTGTAGTAGTAGCAAACGGCACTGCGCGCGCTGCGCACGTCGTCATGAGACGAGTGTGCACGCAGACGTGGTGGCTGTGACTGATCTGTCTGTCATTTTTGCGCATGGTACAAGTTGCGTTTGCAGCAACAGTAACATGATGTGCATGTGTGCATGTGTGTGACTGTGTTGTGTGTATGTGTGTGTGTGTGATTGTGTTGTGCAGCACCTGACCCGTGCTGTGGACGACACTGCATACACACACAACACACGCCACACAGCGCACGCATGCATGCATGTATGTATATATACCTTTGTATGCATACGCACTATAACACATACACTCTTCCGCGCGACGACACGTACGGCACACGTGATCATGTGTGCATGTATGCACACTTGCCATACGATACATATGCACCGCACAAAATGTGTGTGTGTGTGTGTGTGTGTAGTGTGTAGTGTTTTGCTGACGCATGTCGTCATGCATACACACGCACATATACGTCAGCGCATGTGTGTGTACACATATGTGCGCACGCATCGATGCGACACGATACAACTGTAATAAACATCATACAAGGTGCACGTCACACCGATACAATGTGTCAATATGTGTGCATATATGTGTATGTGTAGTACGTGTCGATGTATACGAAGACACGTCACACACACACACACCTACAACACACACACACACACATACTCGCTCTCTCTCTCTCTCACCATACATGTATATGTGACAACGAGTGACGTGTGGCGGCTGTGTGTGTGTGTGCACACTCGCCCACGACATGATCGTTGTGCTTGCGCTTCTGCTATAAACAACAACAACAAACACACACCGCATGCACACACATACACACACATGCACACATACATTTGTGCGTCTACACAGGTGTGTATACGTGCAATTTGCAACGATTGTCTGCGCATACACACACGCACACACACACACATACATATGTGGCGCATACAAGCACACTATGTAACAGTAACTTGCGCACACGCACACGCGCATGCAAGCAAAACAAAAAACAAACAAACAAACACATAACAAACGCACGCGCATACATATGTGTGTAGCATACGACTTTTCTGTGTATAGTTGCCGTCGTGTCGACATTTGTACTTTACACAGATCCTGTGTTTGTGTGTGTGTACACATTGTGTGTGTGTATGTGTGTATGTGCATATGTGTGCATGTGTGCTTTGTGTTTGTGAGGTATTGTGTCAGCGTTATTTACTATTCGCATGCGTCGCACTACGTGTGCAGACGATATGCTGTCATGCATGGCGTGCACAACAACACAAACAGCTACGCAAACATACGCGTGTTGTGTTTGCGCAACAATACGCTGCCTGCTGTCCTTTTGTTGTATGTCTGCAACATGTTGTAGTGTGCAACTACACACACACACACACACACACAAGTGCGAGCAAAGAGACGTATACACATATACGTGTTGTTCCTACGGTGCAGGTAGCACTGCAACGATGCCACGGCGTGAGCGGCTGCTGGCGATACATCGTGCCGCGCGTGCACGGCGTGCACAGTCGGAGCAGAGCGATGCGTCAAGCTTAGCGAGCTCGTGCAGTCGCGACATGCACGAGGCTGCGTTTGCCGCCACACGTGGTCCTGACAGCTTGTCTAGCATGACACACGGCAGCAGTCATGACGCTGACGCTGCTGCTGCTGCGACGACGACGACGACGACGCTGTCGACGCCGGAGCGTGTGCTGCGCGAGAAGCTGCGCGCGCGCACTGCGGCATGTCATGCTGGCAATGGCGACAACAGCAACAACAGCAAGAAGATGATGGAGCAACAGCCGCACGACAACAGTGGCGCAGACGGCGTAATGCAGCAAAGTGCGTCTGCGTGCGTGTCGCCGGTGCCGCTGCTGCCCCTTGCGCAGCTGCGTGCACTCTCGCAACAGGCCAGCGACAACAACTGCTACAACTACAATGGCAATGGCAACGGCAGCAATGATGCACGCGTGAGCGGCGAGGGTGACGATGACGCGGACGACATGGACCACGACGTTGCCGTGTACAGTAACACCACGACCGCTGTTGCCGCGGGTGCCGCACACGCACTCGAGGCGGAGCACGACGCGGACGCGGTAGGCGCAGCGCGTGTGCCTGACTGCAGCACACCTGTGCAAACGAGCCATATGAGGCCTGCGTACAGTGCCGCAGACATGCACGACGCACCTGTCAACAACAACAGCAAGTACGACATGACGCCTCCTGCGCGTGCTGTTGTTGCTGCTGCTGATGCTGCTGCTGCTGCTGACGTGTCCCCATGGCACGCTGCCGTCGCTGCACTCTCCTCGACGCCGTCATCGGCGCTTGGCGACACCCCGGGTGACACACACGACGCGCGTGCCGCGTATGCCGCCCCACGCAACTTGTATGACGCCCGCGTACAACAGCAACAGCTGCAACAGCAACAACAGAGCGCAGCCACAGCAGCACACGCGAGCAACGGCAGCAGCAACGGCAGCAGCAACGGCAGTGCACCGCATTACACGACGGCCACAAACGGACGGATGATGACGGTAGCAGCAGCAGCAAGCTCACCACACGCGACAACGGCGGCTGCAGCGGCCGCGCAGCTGCGCAGTGCACACCAGCACACACGCGGTGACAGCATGACACGCATGGAGGCGTCACTGGCGCAGCTGCAAGTTGAGCTTGCCAAGGAAAAGCAGCACAATATGCATGCTGAGGCGCAGCTGACGGAGCTGCAGCGTGAGGTCGATGCGCTGCGCCGTGAGCGTGCACACGCGTGGCAGTCTGCTAGCGCAGCAACAACAACAACAGTTGCTGCAGTGCCCATGTACACGAGTAGTCGTCGTGATGAGCAGGAGGCAGGCGGTGGTGGTGGTGGTGGCGAGGCCGCACGTGTGGCGGTGCTGACGCAGCGTGTGTGTGCACTGCAAGAGCAAGTGCAGCAGCTGACGGCAGCACTGCAGCGTACACAGGCTGAGCTGGCGCAAAAGGACGATCGTGTGCGACGACTCGAGCACAAGCTGGCTGATCAGCTCCTCGCAGCAGACGATGACGGGCACGGCGGCGCGCATCGGCGCAGTCCATGCAAAGAGCAGCAACAACAGCAAACACACGAAGATGACGACAAGGAGCAGCAACGCACGCCTTTGACAAGCAACGACAAGGGCAACCACAGCAACGGTGGCGGTGGCGGTGCTGCAGGCGTGGCGGTGGCGCTGTCTGCGCGTCACGTGACGGTGCCATCGGCACGCGATGCACATGTCAGTGTCGCCGGTGCCGCTGTCGACGAGGACGTCGACAAGAGTGCGGCCGACGCTGACGCGACGCCGCTTGCGGGCGTAGCAGCACATGCACCCGTGACGAGTGCGAGTGCTGCTGCTGCTGCAGTGCGTGAGGACGATAGCAATGATGACAACAAGAAGGACGACGACGACGTCGAGGTGGTGGTGCTACCAGCATCGACGATGCGCACACGGCTGAGTGCACGACGAGGCAGCAACAACAACAACAACAACAGCAGCAGCAGTCGGCCACGCTCCAGTCGCGTCGACAGCAGCAGCAGCAGCAACAACAACAACAGCAGTAAGAATGAAGCCGTCGCAGCTGCGCATGCGCCGAGTGCGCGCACACGCACGCACGTCACGGGCACACACACGACACCTGGCCTTGCCATCAGCGCACGACGTGGCTCACTGGCGAGTACGATGAGCATTGGCAGCAGCAACAACAACAACAACAACCACCGCAGCAGCTCTGCGCGCACGGCAACAGCAGCAGCAGCAGCAGCACTACGTCGTGCATCGCCGCCGCGTGCTGTGCGTCTGCACAGCGACGTCGACAGTATTGCACGACAAGGCAACACGCAGCACAGCGGCCACGAAGGCAGCAACACGGACGTCGCTGCCACGACGACGACGCGTGTGCTGCGGCCACAGTCACGCTCACGCGCGAGCCGACCGCGTGAACTGAGCGAAGAGGCGCTGCGCAGCTACAACGATGACGCCGTCGTCGCCAGCGCACACAAGGCCATGGCAAGCAGCATAACCTCCGCACCCGGTAGAGCAACAACAGCAGCAGCACCAGCAGCAACAGGTAGTGTGGCGAGTGCGCGGAAGGCATCGACAGCGCAACCGCGCAGTGCCTCTGCGGTGCCGTCGTCCTCGTCACTGTCGCTGGCGCGTGCACACGTCACACCACGACGGCCATCTGTCTCAGCAGCAGCAGCACGGCGACCGTCACCAATGCGCGCCGTCTATGGTGCACACGACCTGGCCAACTTGTCGTCCACAGACGATCACGCAACAACAACAAGAACAAGAACAGCAACAACTGCTGCTGCTGCTGCAGAGCACAGCAGCCATGCAGCACACACGCCCGCCGTGGCACAGGCTGTGACGTCGCATCCGTACAGCAGTCGCGCGAGTGCGCGGCGTGCGTCGACGCCGGCGATGTCGACACTCGCTGGCCACGTGATGAGCGCGACAACAACAGCAGCAGGCGCAGAGGGCGAAGGCGCCACAGCCGCGTCACGACCTGCCACAGCACGTAGCAGTGTCATGCGCACACGGTCAGCTTCTACGACGGCTGCCAGCGCTGCCGCCGCGGCCGCGCCGTTTGTGCCCTCCACGTCGTCCTTGTCGACCTTGCTCGGCTTCCACGCGCGTGCGAGCTGCACGGCACGTCGTGTGGCGCCGTCGCCGGGGCGGTCGTCGGTGTCCAGTCTGCGCACGGCGACGGCGATGCGAACGCGACCGCGCATCACATACGACCCGAAGAGTCGGTCGACGATGATGCGCGGGACGACGACGACGGTCGTGTTTGGCAGTCACGACAAGGACGACGACGACGGCGACGGCGACAACGACAACGATGGCGAGAACAGCGAGAGGGGTCAGTGACGACGGTGCAATGCGCACGCGAGTAACGTTGACGTGGTGGTGGCCGTGGCAAGTGCAGCAACGGCGACAAAAACAACGTTGTTGTTGTTGTTTCTGTATGACATTGTGAGCGTGTATGTATACGTGCGCGTGCGTATGTGTGTACGTGAGTATGTGCATGTCTTTGTCTGTGTGCGTTCGTGTGTGTGTGTGTGTGTGTGCAGCAATACGTAGACGTACAAGTAGAATACGTAATGTACACACTGTCATGCCTTGTCCTTCTCCTCCTCCTCCGTCCATGACAGGACTGCGTCACATCATCAGGCGTGTCGTTGTGTGTGCACGTGCGTGTGCGTTTTTGTGTGTGCGCTTCTACATGTTGCTTGTTTCGCTTCGTCATGCAGACACATATACATACACATATACACACATACACACATGTCAGCGACGGCAGCGGCATCGTGTGGCGCGCAGGCATCGCAGCCACCACACACACCACGACGACAAGGAGGTGGCGGCAGCCGCAGCAGCCATCGCACTCGTTGTCACAACAACATGGACAGCAGCCAGAAGAAGCGGAGGACGACGGCGGCGACGGCAGAGGCGGCTGCCGCGGCAGAACGCGTGGCCGAGGCAGTCGTCATCACACCCGAGTATCTGCACTTCCCACCACCGCACTGCGGTCGCTGTGTGCAGACGGAGCTGTGTGTACGCAACACGGCAACGCAGCCGTGTGTGTACAAGCTGCAGACACAACACCCCAGCTGGTTTGTTGCCGCGCCGAGTGTGGCGGTGGTGGCGCCACGCGGCGTTGTACGCATACACATTACACTGCGTGATATGGGCATGCACCTGTGCAACAACAACGACAACAATGACAATAATGATGACAACAACAACAAGGAAGAAGAGGCGGCTGTCGATGATGTCACGTGGGGTGAGTTTGCCGCGACAACACAGACGCGCTTCCGCTTGTCCATCAAGCTCGTGTCGCAGTCGACGGCGCGTAAATACAAGCTTGACACGACATCGTCATCATTACCACCATCATCGTCATCTACTACTACTGCTGCTGCGACTGTTGCGCGTTGTGTATGGCGACACACCGCCGACACGACGATATGCATACGCGATGTGGTTGCCTACTTTGGCAGTGGTGTGCCACCGCCACCCGACTCAGTCGTCACATTCTTGCCCAGCGATTATGTTGTGCGACACACGGCAGAGCAACAGCGAGGCGAGTGTGACGAGAGGCAACAGCAGCAACAGCAGCAGCAGACGAGGAGGAAGGCAACGCGTACGCGCGGCCGTAAGTGCACAACGCACACGACGCACAAGACGCACAAGACGAAGAAGACGACTGCAGCCGTCGCCTCCACGGCGCCGTTTGGCGGCGGTGACGAGGCAGACGGCTGCGCGTATGTTGCCAACAACAACAATAATAACAACAATGGCTGCAGTGATGGGACGAGCGATGCGACGAGCAGCAGCACCACCTCGTCGTCAACAACAGCAATAATGATGCAGCAGCAGCAGCAGCAATCGCCGCGCAACTGCAGCAACACGAGTGACGGCAACGTGCGCAGCAGTGTCGCGCGGCGACCGCGCACGCGTGTGGGTGACGCGGGCGTGATGAACATACACATTATGCTGCACCCGCACGGCAGCGGCAGCAGCGCGGCGTACATGTGTGGCAGCGGTGGCGACATGAGTGACAGCATCGGCCACGCGAGCAGCGGTGTGCACCACCACCACAGCAGCAACAGCAACAGCAGCAGCAACAGGAGCAGCAGCGCGTGGTGCTACTATGATGGCGAGGCGACCTTGTACACGATGCTGCACCAGAAGGCGGCGCATGTGCGTCGTCTGCTGTGCCGACTGCAGCGTCTGCTCACTGTTGCCCTCAACGTGTTTGCCTTGTCGGTGTTGCTCGCACTGGTGCTGTTGTATGTGTTTCGTCGCGTGACGGACGAGCATGCGCACGACGCGACGGCCATGCAGTCACTCACGGTGCGCAACGGCGGCAGCAGCGCTGTGGTGGCTGCGCCCGCAGCTGCCGCTGCCGCTGCAGCAGCTGCAATGGACGCTGAGCTTGCGCACTTGCTGCGTACAGATGGCTAGCGTTGTGCTCGCGCGCCATGTCGTCGGAGGCGGCGTGCGAACATATTATACACACACGCATACACAAACACACGTGCATACGCAAGCATGTATACATACACATACACACACATGTACATGCACGCGTACGGCCGTGCGTACGCACATATACACACATACACATACACATACACATACACATGCATGCATGTAGTGTGACACGTCCTGTATATACACGCACATACACACACATGCTAGCCTATACACGACTGCTATGACTACAGTATACAACACAACGAAAAACACAAACATGCGCAAAGTGCTTGTGGCTGTGTATGAATGTGTGTATGTGTGTATGTGTTTGTGTGTACAACTTGTCCTGCCTTATCCTCACTCACACACGTACCAGCACATATGTGTACGTCGGTCGATGGACTATCGCTGTGTGCTCGTCGGTGCCACGAGTGCAGAGCCGCTGTTGCTGTTGCGTCTACTGCGTCAACACGCGGCAAGCAGCAGCAGCAACAGCAACAATGACAAGAGCAGCGCCGACACGGCACACGTGACGACGTTGTCGTCGTTGTCGCCGTTGCAGCAGGAGGCGCTGCTGCTGCATGCACCTGTGCAGCTGCTGCTGCCCAATCCGAGCATGCCGAGCGTCAATGTGCGCGTCACATTCACCGTCGTCACGTCAGCACTGCAGCTGACTCGTTTGTTTGGCGTGCCTGACGTGCCTGCCACGGCGTCACCACGCGCACGGCGACTGCAGCGAAGCAGGCGACGGCAGCAAACACAACAACAGCAGCAGCAGCACAGCAGCTGTGTCGACAGCAGCTGCGATGCACTCTCGTTTGTGTGCTACGCGCACGTCCCACACGCCATTGTGCTCGTCTACAATGCATTGCGCCACGACAGCTTCGACACACTGCGGTATGTGTGGGTGCGTCAGCTCGCGCGTTGTCGCGCCTACTACACGTGCCACGGCAGCAACGCCAACGATGATGTCGCAACGACACATCCGCAACAGCGCAGTCGTCTGCACACGACAGGCAGTCACGCTGCCGCTGCGGCTGCCATGCCGTCTGCGTCCTCGCCCGCCGCAATGACGACGGCGACCACACCACCGCTGTTGCCCACCTTTCCCGCCACACTGCTCGTCGCCGTCGCGCCGCACACGCGACTGCTGCGTGGCCTGACAGCGACACCCGTCACACAACTGCCGCACACGATCGATGTCGCCGAGGTGGCGGCGGCGGCGATGTCGTGTGCGTACATGGAGATCACCGAGGCGTGGCCCGATCGCGTCGGTGAGCTGCGCGCGTGGGTGGCGCGTGCGTGTGTTGGCGAACTCGACGGGGCGCAAGGTGTGGTGGCGAGTGTGGTGGAGGCAGTGCGCGATGAGACGGTGATGCGTCTGGTGTGCTGCGCCCTCGCAGACGACAAGGGCAGTAGCAAGGACGACGAGGCGCAGAGCAGCACCGACACGGATGGCGACGGCGACGACAGCGAGGTCAAGGACAGGACAATGTGTGTTGTGCCGACTGCTGCTGCAGCAGACGATGCGATTGCGGTGACGACACCATCGCACACGGCAGCCGTGCCATTGTCGTTGCACGTGCAGAATGATGACAGCGCTGCTGCTGCTACAGCCGCAGACGAACACGACAGGGTGGCGGCAACAGCCAGGGCACGCACAACCGCCGCAGTGACGACGGCGTTGCACGACGGCGACGACGACGACGACGCACTGCGTGCACTTGTGCACGACGCGCTCGCGCGGCGACGGCGCAGTGTGCGTCGTTGGCGTCGTCAATGGCGACGTGACGTGGCAGACGTCTGCGCTGCACTTGCCAGCACAGTGCAGCAAGACGAAGGTGCAACAACAGCAGCAACAACGTCTGTTGCTGCTCCTCCTCGTCATCGTCGTGTTGTCATGACGCGTGCGCATGACGCCGACAACATCGATGCTGACGAGGGTGACGCTGTACACATGCACAGTTGCCACACGCACAACAATGACTGCCACGACGACACGACAACAGCGCTCGTCACGGCGTCGCGTGCAATGCACGCGGCAACGCGGCGTGTGCGTGGCTTGCTGCTCGCCCGCACTGCACAACTACAACAGCAAGAGCAGCACCTGTTGTTGCGCTTGTCGCCTCGGCCAACGCAGCAGTCACAAGCTGCAGAAGAGCATGACGTGCAGGCAGCCGCCGACGACGACGACGCGCGCGGTACAGCGCACACGACAGCTGTGCGTGCATTGTGCGCGCTGACGCAGTACGACGGCCACGCCGATGCGCTGGCGCAGTGTGCCGTGTCGCTGTCTGATGTACGCGGCACGTCGACTAGCAGCGCGACACGAACACGCTGCACTGCTGCCGCAACGTCGCTGTTGTCGCCACCATATGCAACAGCAGCAGCAGCAGCGCACTGCGGCACAGTAGACGTCGACGACGACGACACACACGTCGTGCAGCTGCTGCTCGATGGTGCGCATTGTCTACATCGCCTCGCACAGCGAGGTGCGCACGCGGCAGCTGCGACGACGGCTGCCGATGCGACGGCCACCTTGTCTGCCGCACTGCACACGCACGTCAGCCTCGTGTTGCAGCGATACGAGCAACACGCACGCAGCGACGGCAGCGGTGACAACACGGAGGCGAGTGCGGCGGCAGCACACGAGAAGGGCGACATTGTCGACTGGCGTGTGTGGCTGACGCGACGTGTGTCGACGTATGTGACGAACACGAGTGACGCGACGCAACAGCAGCAGCAGCAGCAGCGTATGTGGCGTGCACTACACGACGCCGCCGTGTGCAGCAGCAGCAGCAAAACAAACGAGGCTGACGAGCACGATGACGACAACATCGTCGATGCACTGCCGCCGTCGTTTTGTGCAGAGCTGCGTACCTTTGCGTCGCGCTGCTTGGCCTAGTGCATACATTGCACACACACACACACACACACACACATGCATGTGTGTATGTGTGCGCATATGTTTGTATACTTATTGTGCGTGTGCGTGTGCGTGCATGTTGTTGCTTGCCTTGTTGCACGTGTAGCAAACATTGCACACGATGACGTCGTCAAGCAACGAGGTGACGGCGCATGCGGTAGCTAGCACACAGACTGCACACAACGACGACAACAGCAATATACACGGCGTGTGTGTGTCACGGACGCAGTTGTGTGCACAGCTACGCGCACTCGCTGCCTCGTGCAGCGGCACACGCACCAGTGACGACACACACAAGGACAGCCGCCGCCGCAACCGCAGCCGCGTTTGCGGTGATGTGCTGCTGTGGCTGTGCGATGTGCTGCTGTACAACCCGGCCATGTCACTGACGGCGTTGCTGCTGTTGCTGCTGTCAGCGACGCCACACATACACGCACACATTGGCCGCACAGCACAGTTGCCAGCAACAACAACGTTAACGACGACGAGCAACAGCAAGGACAATGCGTCATTGCCGTCGTTGTGCAGCGCCCTCGCGCTGCTGTTTGTGTATGTGTTGTGTGCGAGTGTGTGTGTGCGTGTGCTGCGGCTGCGCAGCAGTGAGGGTCGTGTGCGCACACTGCGTGTCATTGACGAGGTTGTGCGACGCTGGTCGACGCATGGTGTGCATGACACGACAAGGACAGCAGCCACCACCGCCGTCGTCGAAGCACGCGCGCGCTCGCAATGCACAGACGATGGTGATGGTGACAGCAAGAAGAAGATGAACAACAGCAGCAACGACAAGGACAATAACGAGGATGACCGCTGTGTCGTCGCTGCTCGTGCACAGGCACACGACGGCGTGCAACAGCAACAGCAGCAGCAGCGACAGCAGTGGCTGCACTATCTGCAAGCCGTCGCCTACACACCCGCGTTTGTCTATCGCCTCGTCCTGGCGGCCAACACACACCACCTCGACGTCACTGCACGCACGCAGTTGTCACACACGCTGTGCACAACCTCGTCCGCATCGCCGCCGCGGACGACGACGGCGTGGTGGCTGCAGCGTGGTGTGAGGCTGGTGTGGCTGCCGAAGTGTCTGCTGCGACGCGGTGCGTACCGCGTGGACGGCCGCACGTGGCAGCTGCGTCGCTATCGCGAGCCACGCGCGTTGTGTAAGCTGCTGGACGCGGTGCAGCGCATCCTCGAGGGCGACGCGGTGGTGCTGCGGCCGCTGTCGCCGCAGCAACGTCGTCCACCACGTCGACGTGTTGGCAGCGACTATGCAACAACAACAGCAGCAGCAGCAGCAGCACTATCGTCGTCGTCGTCGTCGGTGTTGTACGATGACGTCACGAGCAGCGAGAGCGACGGTGAGCGTGAGTCGCGCACGTCGCTGGGCGGTGGCAACAGCATCTCCGTGTCGCAGCAGATGGAATTCTACAATCGACGTCTATTGCTGCTCGTGTGGGCCGTCGCCGTGTGTGCGCTCTCGCTGCTCTTGTGGTCAACGACGACGACGCCGCTGCGGCCCCAGCGTCACGCGACGCGTGCACTGCCTGCCATTGTCACGAGCACACCGGCGTCACCGCTTGTGTCATTACACGACGAAGGCGAGGTGGGAGTGTGGTGGTGCGCTGTGCTGCAGACGTGTTGTCGTGTGCTTGTTGCCCTGCTCGCGTTGCTGCCGCTCAACGCCGTGGTGCTCAGTCGCCTGCAGACGCTCTACGCAAATGTTTGCCTCGATCGTCTCTTTCACACGTTGGTGGCACGACGTGTGCACAGCGTAGGCGACGAGGCACTGCCGCGCTGTGCGCGTCGCACCACAGTGCGTGTGGTGTGCGACGTGCTGTGGGGCAGCGCACGACGTGACAGCGCACGGCGTGCGTTGCCGCTCGTCTGTGCCGCCTCCCTCGTCGAGGCGTTCGGCACCGCGACGGTGATTGCGATGCTCGATCACGACGGCATCGTGACGGACACGGTGGCGCTGCCGTCACGCTTGCTACTCTTCCTGCCGCGCCACCACCATCATCACCACGGCAGCAGCAGCAACAACAACAGCGGCAGTGTCGTCGAGGGCAAGGGCAAGAGTGTGAGCAGTGGTGGCAGCAGCAACAACAGTCACAGTCACCACCAGCACGAGGAGCACGACAAGCAGCGCGACGAGCACGAGCGACACGGCGAGGCGTCGAGTGACAAGGCGGCAGCGGCAGCAACAGCAACAGCAACAACGACGACGGCACAGCCGCGGCGCAATGCACAGGACTGCTGTGTCGAGGTGCCACTGACGCCACCGACGTCACAGCGCGACACGGCAGTGGCGATATGCTTTGTGGACACACACGACGGCAGCCGCTATGCGGCCCACATACACCCGCTCTGCTTGTGCGCCCTGACACATGCCATGACGCCTCCCCTGCCATCCTCGCCATCGCCGACGTCGCCGTCGCACACAAACGATGCCAACGACGGCAGCAATGACACGAACGCCGCTGCTGCTGCTGCAGTCGAGCACGCCATGGAGCAGGTCCGACTGTGTGATCGCAGCTATGCGTGGTCGCGTGCACTGCACTGGCTGCCACGCTTGTGCGGCTTCGCGGACAAGCATGCACAGCGCTTTGTGTTGCGTGCGCGCATACTGCAGCTGCGCGTGTGTGCCACACACGACGACACGACAATGACGACGACGTCGACAACAACGACAACGCCACGCGCACAGCAGCAACACGTGACCATGGAGCAGGCGTGTACGCTGCTGCTCGAGGCAGACGATGGCACACTGCACCTCTTCACGATGGGCACCGCTGCCCTTGTCACGGACATGTGCAGTATGCACTGGTGTGGCACGCATGCGGAGCGCTGTGACGCGGAGCAGCGACACGCCGTGCTGACGGCTGCACGTGTGCGATGGCAGGGCGCGATGGACATGCCTTGCGTCGCCCTTGCACACAAGATGCTGCCGGAGCGCTACCGTCGCCATGTGCTGTGCAGCAGCAACACCAACAACACAAACAACGACGAGGACAACAGCAGCAGCAACAACGACAACAACAATGACAAGAGCAGAAGAAGCAGCAGCAACAGCGCCGACGCGCGGCGACACGCGCAGGCGTGCGTCGTCGAGCATGTGCTGGTCGATGACACGCACATGCGTCGTTGCAGCTGCACGCGTGCGCATGTCGTGCGTCCTTCGCGTCATCGTGCCAATGACGCACGTGCACACGAACAACAACAACAGCACGAGCAGCGAAGTGACGGGTGCGTGATGCACGCAGGGCGGCAGCGCACGCACTCGCACACGGACTCGCGCACACGTACAGCACGCACGCGTCCTCGTCGTGTATGCAGCGCGCATGACGTACACGGCCGTACACACTCGGCAGCGACTCGCAGCAGTTGCCGCCGCAGCAGCAGCGGTCGCAGCGAGGACGGCAAGCGCAACGACAGTACACGGCGTCACGACAATGACGACGACGACGACGCGGACACGTACGACGTGCTGCGCACCGCACTGTGCACCCATCACGTCCTGCTCGGCCTCGTCGGGGTGCGCGACACGGTGCGCAGTGATGTGCAGCCCGCGATGGCGGCACTGGACGCGGCGGGTGTGCGTTGTATGTTTTTTCACGACGGCGACGAGCGACGGGCGAAGAGTTTTGGTGCTCGTGTTGGGCTGCCAACGGACTGGAACTGCTGCATATCGTTGTGCAGTGAGGCCGTGACGCGTGACCCGTACACGATACGCGCGCAGCTGCCGCTCGGCATCACCGCCATACGACGTCACCTGCAACACGTCGATGCGGTGCCGCTGCAGGTGAAGCTATTCAGTGATGCGCGCAGTGTGGCCTCGCGGGCGATGCTGAGTGTGCTGCAGGACAACCACGAGGTCGTCGTGGCCGTTGGCTCGGTGCTCAATCACGGCAACACGCGCAGCTTTACGCAGGCTGACGTGTCGGTAGGCGTGCTGCCGACACGACGTGGCCTGGCGGCGGAGCGAGAGGCACAGCAGCTGCTGCCGTCATTGTCGTCATCGGCGACACTGCGCGGTGGCCATCGCGGTCACCATCATCACCACCACCGTCACCATCATTCGCACCGTCCGTCACCGCCGCCGACGACGACGACGCAGCACCGTGTGCAACACCGTGGTACGAGCAGCAGCAGCCACAACAACAACGATGGCGACGACGGCAGCAGTGGTGACAGTCACACGCGCAGCGCACACGCCGCGGCCGTGGCGGCGGTGTCGTGCACTGTGCTCGAGCTGAGTAACTTTGCGGCCACGGCGGCGGTAGTGGCGGCCAGCCAATCACAACAGCAGCAGCAACAGCAGCAGCAGCAACAAGCACAACACAACAACGCGGACGACGAGGACGAGGACTGCCACGACGTGACGTGCTACCGCAATATTGCCGAGCTCATTGGCTGCAGCTGTGCGCTGCGCGCGCCGCCGACGACGCTGGTGCTGCCCATTGTTGTTACACTGGTGCAGCAGGCACGACTACGTCTGAGTGGCATTGGCAACAGCGTCGAGTTTGTGCTGCACGCCAACGCCACCATTGCGGCCATCAGCGCACTCGCACTGTTGCTGTTGCATAGTGAGCTGCTGCTCGACTTGTCGCGCATGTTGTACGAGTTGTACGTGTTTGTGCCGCTCCTCGCCCTCAGCTGCACCTTCAGCAGCGGCGGCGGCATCAGCGGTGGTGGTGGTGGTGCGGCGACGCACAACGACGAGGGCAGCAACAACAGTGGTGGCGGTGGTGGCAGCTACGGTAGCAGCAACAACGCCACAGGTGGTGTCAACAGCAACAACAGCAGCAGCAGCAGCAACATGGCAACAGGTGCGACGAGGTGTGCGCGGCAGTCGACGACGTCGATGGTGTACGCCACACCCGACGTTATGCGGCTGCTGCGCAGAGGACACAATTACTTTGTGCGCTGTGCGATTGTGCGTCACGGCGCACTCGTGTGGGCGCTGCGCTACACACCGTCGATGGTGGCGCTGCTCGCGTGCGCGGTGACGGCGTCGTCGACGCTGACGTCGTACAGGACGGCACAGGCGGAACGCATTGCGGCGGTGGCGGAGTCAACAACGCCGTCAGCACGCTCTGCTGCCGAGGTGATGCTGACGCCCGACGTGTGTGCTGCCGCGTTGCGTGCGTATGTGCTGCTGACAATGAATGTGTGGCTCGTCGTGCACTGTGCGACGCATGTCAGTCGTCATCGTCGCTTTGCGTGGCGACTGCGCAGACGCACACATGGCAGTGGCGGCAGTAGTGGCGGCAGTAGTGGTGCTCACGACGATGGCGCAGGGGGCGGCGGCGGTGGCGGCGGCGGCTACAATGCGAGCAGCAGCAGTAGCAGCAACAACAACAATAGCAACAAGCGATCGCAGGCGTCGTGTGCGCCGTTTTCACAGCACACCTCCTTGGCGTCACCACCGCCGCTCACGCTGTATGTGCTGTCGCCGCCCACGCACTACGCACGTCGCTGGCTGGTGCTGAACGCGGTGGCGCTGCTGTCGACGTTGTGCGTGGTGGCGGCCACGTCGCCGGTGGCGGTGTGGCGATGCGCTGCATGCTCAGCGAGTGCGACGGACACGGCAGCGGCCGCGGCGTTGTCACCGTCATCGTCACCGTCATCGTCGCTACTGTTGCGGCGGTTGTTGTTGTTCTTTGCACGTGACGGCTGTGTGCCGTTGCTGCTCGTGTCGCGGTGGCACGCCCTTGCGACGCTGTGCATGCCGCTGTTGTTGCTCGTGCTCGACTGGCCGCTGAAGCGATGGCGGGCGCAACGCTTCGCTCACATGCAGCGCTTCCGGCAGCTCAGCTACGGCACGCGCCTTGGCATGCACAGCCCCAGGGGTGACTATGAGCCCGAGAGCAGCGAGGCGATGGCGACCACACACTGCGCCGGCGCCGCCGAGGCGGCTGGCACGATGCAGTGCGGTCGTGCAGACGGTGACGCGGCAGCGGGTGGTGGTGGTGGCGATGCGTCGCCGTCGCGCGTGCCGCTGATGACGCGCATCGGCGACTGCCTCTTTCGCTACACGACACCGCGGCAAGGCAAGCTCGAGCTCAATTGTGTGTGCTGCGACCACGTGGGCAGCAACAGCTACGCTACGTACAATGTCGCGACGTGCACCATGTGACGTCACATACACGACGGCTCTACGCGTGTGTGTGTGTATGTGTATATGTGTGTATGTGTACACAAAAAGACGACGAGGTAACGAGCACGCATGTGCACGCCGACGTGCACATGAATGCATGCGGTGTATTGTTGTTGTTGTTGTGTTGTTGACATGCTTGTTTTTGTCGTGTACACGTCGAGATGCAGACACATTTGCCCTGTCTTGCTTACGGCCTCACTTGCGTACACGCAGTGACAGTTGCCGAGTGTTGTGTGTGTGTTGTGTGTGTGTGTTGCGTACACGGTGCGCGGCGATGCTGGACGAGGATGTGGCACGTGGCGTGGTGCCGGCGCTGCTGCTCAGCACGCCCGCCCCGGTGCTCTCGCCGCAGTGGCTCTGCGACGGTGCACTGACGCTGACGGTGGCGGCGGCGGAGGCGGAGCGCGAGGCATACTTTGCTGCCGTGGCACAGCACGTGCAGCGCGTGTGCGCCGACGCCACCACCGCCGTTGTTGCGGGGCCACGTGCCGCTGTACACGACAGCGTCGTCGCCGCCGTTGACTGCGCACTTCGCCTTGTCAATGCCGAAAATTTCACCGGTGAGCTGACGCCTGCGGAGCGTGTGACGTGGTCGGCGGTGTACACGCGCTACGGCGCGGCACACTTGCTACCACGCGACGCACACACGCAGACGAGCGAGGGCCAACACGACACGACAGCGGCAACGACACGAAGCGCAACAGCAGAGCACAAGGACAAGCTCGTCAAGGACGCCGACACGACGACGACGAAGAGCAGCGGCGGCGGCGGCGGCGGCGGCGGCGACGTCGATGATGACAGTGAGACGCTCGCCGAGCTGCGTGACCGCTATCTGCGCAGCCTGCTCGTCACCGACGGCGAGGGCGCCTGTGCGGGCGTGCGGCTGCCTGGCCTGCTGCTGTGCGCCATTGCTCTCGTGCAAGCATGTGACGACGCCACGACAACGGGAGCGACTGGCAGTGACAGTGCCGACAACAACAACAACAACAACAACAGTAGTGGTAGTAGCAATGACCGTGACGATGCACTGCTGCCAATGCACAGCATTTGGCGTGTGCGTGTGCACTTTCGTCATCAGTTGTGTCTGCAGCGACGTGCGCATACGGTGTTTGCGCGGCTTGCGCGCAGCGTCGATGCGCTGCTCGCGCTGCCCGATGCTGCCGTGACGCCTGCGCAGCTGCTCGAGGTCAGCATTGTACACGACTACTACCACCGTCGTGACCTGGCTGCCACGGTGTTGGCGCGTGCGCAGCGCCTGAGCGGCTTGACGCTGCGCGAGGACGCGATGCTTGGGGTGCGCACGCGATGGCAGCAGCATCAGCAAGTGCAGTCGATTGTGCACGCCCACAGTGCGGTGCCGCCGTCACCGCGCACGTGCGCCGCGGCTGCCGCGGCTGGCGGGCTGCCGCGCACGGTGCTGTCGGAGCGTGACGGCCATGACCTGCTCGATCGCCCGCGCGAGCGCCCCGACGCGCCACTGCCGTCGCTGCCGCCGTTGCACCCGTGCGACAAGGCACTCATGCTCGCGTTGTGCGCCAGCATTGCGCACCACAATCCGCACCACAGCCTCACACAGCACCGCATGCTGACGTATGTCGAGCGGCTGCTCGTCGACACGGCGGCGACGCCGTTTGTCGTCCACGCGCACACGCTGCTCCTGCGCGCACGCCTGGAGCGACGCCGCAACCGCATGCAGGAGCGTGCCTTTATGCAGTTTACCGAGCTTGTCGATCAGTTCAGCAACCGTCACGAACAGCAGCAACAGCAACAACAAGAGCAGCAGCAGCAACAAGAGCACAATGACACGACACACACGCGACTGTCACGGACAGCGGGGGCATACTTTTACACCGTGCCCTACCCCGCCATATGGCAGCTGCGCAACGAGTATGCGGACATGTGCTATGACGAGGGCCTGTACAAGACAGCCCTCGATGTGTATGAGCAGACGCAGCACTGGGAGGCCATCTTGCGCTGCTGCGCGAAGCTCGACAAGCGGCGTCGTGCCGAGACGCTGGCGCGGCGTCTGCTGCGCAGCGAGCCGCACAACCCGCTGCTGTGGGTCGCCCTCGGTGAGGCCACCCGTGACGAGGCGCACTTGTGGAAGGCGTGGCAGCTGTGCGAGGGTCGCATGGCGGCCCCGATGCGCGCCCTCGCCCAGCTGGCCCTCGATCGTGAGCAGTATGACAAGGTGGTCGAATACTTTGACGCCGCCGTCCGCGTCAACCCGGTCTGGGGAGGGGACTGGTTTACGCTCGGCTACGCGGCGCTGCGGCTGCGGCGGTGGTCACGCGGCGCCGAGGCGTTCACGCGGGTGTGTCAGATGGACGCCGAGGACGCCTTTGCCTGGAACAACCTGGCCTCTACGCTGCTGCGACTGGGCGAGCTGCGGCCGGCGTACAATGCCCAGAGCCAGGCCCTGCGCAACAACCGCCGTGACTGGCGCATGTGGCAGAATTACTTCCACATGGCCGTTGAGCTGCGCGATGTGCACGAGGCGGCGAATGCGCTGCGCGTGTCGCTCGATGTGGGCAAGCGACAGGTGCAGCTGGATGGCGACGTCATGCACGCGTTTGTGCGGCACACCATTGCGTACTTGCGCGGCGACATTGCCGGCAATGGCGACAGCCTGCGTCACACCGAGGACGACGGCGATGACACAACAACACGGACAAGAGCAGCAGCACCAGCAGCGACTGCCGCTGCTGGCTGTGGTGGTGTGGGTGGTGGTGAGGCAAAGACAGCGCAGGCCAGCACAGTGGCGTGCGCGACAGCGAGCATGGCGTGCACAGAGCTGCGTGCGAGCGACGTGGCTGGCACACATGTTGCGCTCGCCGACATGACCGACAACGGTGACAGCGACGACGACATGGGTGACATGGTGGCGTGTGCGACACTGCAGCCGCTCGGTGCAGACGACGACAACAAGGACAGCAACAGCGGAGGCGACGTGGATGCGATGACGCGGCCGTTGACGCACGACGACGCGACGACAGCCACTGCGACCGCCGCGGCGGCGGCGGCACGTGAGCGCTATGTGACGCGACTGCGCGAGCTGTTTGCGCGTCTGCTCGACACATTTGTCAGCGACCCCGACGTGTACGCGTGTGCGGCGGAGCTGTTCGCGCACCTTGACGGCCCGCTAGCGGCCTACCGCTACCGCGTCAAGGAGCTGCGGGTTTGCCTGCAGCAGCCGCAGTGGCCGCGTGACGCGACACGCTTTGCGCGTACAGTGCAGTGTCTGCAGCACAGCCTGCGGGAGCTGACGAGGGCGGCAGCGACGACGACGACCACGACACACGTGACGGCGAGCGACGCGGATGTGACGCAGTGTGCCGCCGAGTTGTACGGCAATGTGCGCGCGGCACTCGAGCAAGCCGAGGAGCACCTGAGCCACACCGACGACTATGCTACACTACGTCGTATTGCTGGCCAGCTGCGCACACTGCTGCAGCAGCAGCAGCATGTCAGCGACGATGCACACAACGAGTAACACATACACACACAGTAAGGCAGGCGCGAAGAAGGGTGACGATAACACACAAACACATTGTCACGTAAGCAACATATAACACGCGACGCTAATACAATTGCGGCACGCATGCACACACACACACA
The DNA here is from genome assembly GCA_023091115.2 of Trypanosomatidae sp. Fi-14. Taxonomy (NCBI): domain Eukaryota; phylum Euglenozoa; class Kinetoplastea; order Trypanosomatida; family Trypanosomatidae; species Trypanosomatidae sp. Fi-14. Next base: position 38,570 of record JAKVQF020000958.1, on the reverse strand, counting down.
CACACACACGCACATCGTCATACTTCTCTCTCTCTCTCTGTGTGTATATGCCATTCGCCGATGCACAGCAGTCGTACTTGTACTGTACTAGTCGCATACACGTACACACGCACGCACACATACATACACATATACACGCACATACATACAGAGGAGCGTGTACGTTGGCTACATGTCACACAACGGCAAAGGCAACGGTGCGGTGCCGGCGGGCAAGCACGGTGGCGGCGCTGTCGCCGTCGTCTCGACGTCGCGCAAAGTCGACGATCGCATACGTCTGCTGCTCGAGGACGTTGTCGCGCACAAACACCGCGGCCTCGTGCTCGTCGTCGGCGACCGTGCCAAGGACCAGGTGGTCAACCTGCACACGATGCTCTCGCGCGCCAACCACAATGCGAAGGTGAGCGTGCTGTGGTGCATGAAGGACGAGCCTGACTTTGGCTCGACGAGTGCCAAGAAGCAGGAGCGGCGGGCGCGACGCGAGGTCAAGGGCGGCCTCGCCACGGAGGCGACCAAGGAGGCTTTTCAGACGTTTCTGGCGCAGACGAGCATACGCTTTTGCAAGTACGCCGAGACGCACGCGATTCTTGGCCAGACGTTTGGCATGGCGGTGCTGCAGGACTTTGAGTCGCTCACGCCCAACACGCTCGCGCGCACCGTCGAGACGGTCAGCGGTGGCGGGCTCGTTGTCCTCGTCTTCCGCGGCTTGCGCTCGCTGAAGCAGCTGTACACGATCGCGATGGACGTGCACGCGCGCTACCGCACCGCCGCCCAGCGCGACGTGGTGCCACGCTTCAACGAGCGCTTTGTCCTCTCACTCACGGACTGCGACACGGCCTTGTGCGTCGACGACGACCTCAATGTGTTGCCCATTACACACAAGATGCACACCTATGGCAGCCGTCGCAGCACCGGCAGCGGCAGCGGTAGTGGCAAGGACACGGCGTCGTATGACAAGGAGCTGGTGCTGCAAGGCCAGCTGCGACACGAGGCCGAACTCGCCAAGGTCAAGACGACGCTGCAGGCGAGCAGCGAGGTTGGCCCGCTTGTGCAGCTGTGTCAGACAATGGACCAGGCCAAGACGGTGCTCGCGCTCATGCAGGCGGTGACAGAGAAGTCGCTGGACGCGACGTGTGTGGTGACGGCGAGCCGAGGTCGTGGCAAGTCGGCCGCCCTCGGCATCGCCGCGGCGGGCGCCATTGCGCAGGGCTACAGCAACATTCTCTGCACCGCGCCCTCGCCCGAGAATGTGCAGACGTTCTTCGAGTTTGTCGTGCGCGGGCTGTGCGTGCTCGGCTACACGGAGCGCGTCGACTATGAGGCGCTGCGTGCCACCAGCGACGACTTTAGCCGCTGCCTCATTCGCGTCAACGTCTTCCGCGCACACCGGCAGACGGTGCAGTTTGTCGACGCGAGCGATGCAGCACTCTTTGCGCAAGCCGAGATCGCCATCATTGACGAGGCCGCCGCCCTGCCGCTCACTCTTGTGCGTCAGATGCTCGGGCCGTATCTGGTCTTTCTCTCGTCGACCGTCGCCGGCTACGAGGGCACTGGCCGCAGCTTGTCGCTCAAGCTCGTTGCAGACATGCGCAAGCGCAGTGGTGCAGTGACGACAACGACAACGACGACGACGACAGCAAGTGGTGGCGTCGATGCAGCAGCAACAGCAGCAGCCGGCAGCAGCAACAGCAGTGCGACGGCGGTGTCGACCGTCGCCCACGCAGGACGGCGTGTACTGCGCGAGCTTGTCTTGTCCGATCCGATACGCTACGGCCCGTGTGACCCTGTGGAGCGGTGGCTGCACAAGCTGCTCTGCCTCGACGCGACGACGCTGCCGGTGCCGCTGCGCAGCACACCGCACCCCGACACGTGTGAGCTCTTCTACGTTGACCGCGACGCCCTCTTCAGCTATCACCCGCTCGCCGAGGCTCTGCTGCAGCGCGTGCAGGCGCTGCTCGTCGCGGCGCACTACAAGAACCAGCCGAATGACCTGCAGCTGCTGTCGGACGCGCCGGGGCATCACTTGTTTGTGCTGTGCAGCAGTGCTGCCGTGGAGGGCGGTGGTGGTGCTGATGTTGTGCAGACGGCACGCAACAACGACGACGGCAACAACAAGAGCGACGACGATGACGGTAGCGCCAGCAACAACAAGGGCAAGCACACAAAGGCAAACAGCACGGCAGCCGCGGCGCGGCAGCTGCCTGACGTGTACTGTGTTGTGCATGTGTGCGAGGAAGGCCAGCTGAGCGCCGAGGCGGTCAAGCAGCAGCTGAGTCGTGGGCTGCGGCCGTCGGGTGACCTCATACCGTACACGCTCTCGCAATACTACCTCGAGGACAGCTTTGCACAGCTGGCGGGGGTGCGCGTGGTGCGCGTGGCGACGCACCCGGACGTGCAGCGTGGCGGCTACGGCTCGCGTGCGGTGCAGCTGCTGCGCAGCTACTACGCCGGCAACATTGCACCCACACCGCGTGACGTGACAGGGACGTCGTCGACAGCATCAGCCACAACACCACCAGCTCGTCGGCACAGCAGCGGCAGCAGCAACAACGATGGCACGAAGCAGGACAAGGACGGCGACGACAGCAGCAACACGACGGCGGCGGCGCAGTCACACACGCCACGCGCCGCACTGCTGACACCGCTGGCGGAGCGGCCGTACGAGGTGGTGGACTATGTGGGTGTGAGCTTTGGCCTAACGAGTGAGCTGTTTGCCTTTTGGCAGCGCAGCGGCTTTGTGCCACTCTATGTGCGTCAAGCCGCGCATGAGCTGACAGGAGAGCACAGCTGCGTCATGGTGCACCCACTCGGCTTTGACGTGGCGGTGCTGCAGCGTGAGTTTGTGCGCCGCTTCGTGCACCTGCTCGCGGCGCCGTTTCGACGTCTGCCAACGGCGCTGGCGCTGTGTGTGCTGCTCGGTGGCAAGGAGCTGCACAATCCGCAGCATCTCGCGCAGGTTACTGAGATGGTGGGCAGCGGCAGCAGCGACGGCGGTGACGGTGATGTGGCAGGAGCTGCCGCCGCAGGGCGTGTGGTGCGTGTAGCCGGTGTGCCACAGGCGACGGCGGCCGAGGCGATGGCGGCCGCCGAGCTGACGCCGTCTGACCTGCAGCGGCTGCGCATGTACGCGACGGCGTTTGTCGAGGGCGGTGGCGTGCTTGACCTCGTGCCGCGGCTGTCGCGCTTGTACTTCGCTGGCAGGCTGCACGTCGCGCCGGACGGCAGCGAGGGCGTGGTGTTGACGCACGCGCAGGCGGCGGTGCTGCTTGCCGTTGGGCTGCAGTGCATCACGCTGGAGGAGCTGTCGCGGCAGAGCGCGTTTGCCAATGTGTCTGTGCAACAGCTGCGCGCCTTTTACCACAAGGCACTGGCACGCATCACCGAGCACCTTGTACGGCTGACGCGCCTCGAGGCGGCACACGGCAAGCGGCCGCGCGCACACGACGACGACAAGACGACGACGACACGGCAAGAACAACAACAACAGCAGCACAACGACGACGACGACGACGACGACGACGGCGATGGCGAGACGACGGTGGAGCGGTACGACGAGCACGGCAAGCTCGTTGGCTTGTCGGTGGCGCGTTCCGTGCGGTCGCGCGTGAGTGCCGACTCGACACTGCTGCGCGACGCGTCGGGTGCGGTGATGGGCGCCAATGACGCGGCCGCGCACAAGGATCTGCAGCACGTCTTCCACCGACCGCGCAAGGCGTCACGACGGCGTGCGTAGACGGCGTGCGTAGGCGGCTGTCTCTGTCTGTGTGTGTCTGTCTGTGTTTGACGTAAATGCGAGCGCACATGTAAGGCACCCCTGTGTAGCAGACGACTAACAACATGACGACGACTATAAGCAAGTAAGTGACCGCCACGAGACACACAAGATACACCGACGTGTAATGCTGTGTGCACACACATGTATATATATGTGTATGTGTGTGTGTACGCCTTGCTCGTGTTGTCGTCATCGTTGTCTCTTGTGTGTGTATAGTGTGCACCATGTATGCACGACATTGTGTTGTGACGGCGACGGCGGTGACGGCGACGACGACGGCGATGCGCGCGTATCGCATCATACCACACGTGCACTATGACATTGAGGAGCTCGCCGAGGTGCAGAAGCGGGGGCGGTGGCAGATATCGCACCGTACGTGCATGCAGCAGCCAATGAAGCGGGGCGAGATCATGTGCGAGCGCCTCAACACGCGCGAGCGGCAGCGCACGGGTGTGATGCCGGAACGCGCCATCGCGCGACGCATCAGCCAGCAGTACGCCGTCAACGGCGTCGTCCACGAGAGCGCGGTGCGGCGCAAGCTGATCAACATCACTGTCATCGGCTTCGAGGGCCACCCTTTTCACTTTCGCCTGCCGCCAATGCCCGAGGTGACGCTGAATGAGCTGATTGACGCGTCGGGTATGTGTCGTGGCCACTATGCGCGCTGGCGGTTGTGTGAAAACGAGGACTGCTACGACAGGATTCACGGCCAGGGCTGCCTCATCAATGTTGACATTGAGACGCTTGACCGGCTGCCACCGCCCACGCGCTGGGAGTACATGTCGCTGACGTCGTGGCGCAAGACGGACCGGGCGGACATTACACACAACACACGCTTCAGCTGCCAGATACGGCTCTGGCCCGAGCTCGACGGCGGCCTCTTCGCGCTCAAGCAATACCACTCGCGCTCGCTGCGCGAGGCGGCGTCGGGGTGGGGCCTGACGGACGACATGGCGTGCTCGCAGTATGCGCGCAGCAAGCCGATTGAGCCGTGGGCGCCCATACTCGAGGAGCCGACCAAGACGGACTTTCCCATCACACTCGACATGTTGTGGGCGACGAGCTACCAGGATATTATGCAGCACAAGTACTCGAACTACCGCCGCCTTGACGGCTACAGCACACGACCGCAGTCGTGGACAAACTACGTGTAGCATCGACAGGTCGTATGTGCAATCTGTGTATATATATATGTGTGTGTGTGTCGATTGTACTATCGTTGTCTTGTGCCTTTGCTCGATCGATGCCTATGCATTCTCTGTATGTGTGCGTGTGTGTGCGTGTGCGTGTGTGACAACTATTGTGCCTGTGTGTGTCTGCATGTGTTGCCTTGCTGCTTGTGCGCACACACACACGCACACACACACACACACACACACACACATACTTGTGCAGTCACAGCGACTAGCAAACTTGTCGCACTCGGCGCGATGGCGTTCCCGTTCTGGACGTATGTGCTGCACTACACCTTTGCACGCGGCTACATTCGCTTCCCGATCATACTCGCGGTGCCGGTGGTGTTCAACAAGTACGCGCTCATGCAGTTCGAGCCCGCGTTCCAGCGCTGGAACGCTGGCCACAACCAGGTTGACATATGGAACAGGCTCAAGGACAAGGTAGCCGCCGAGGCCGAGGCTGAGGCTGAGTAGTACAGTGGTGTACATCTATGTGTGTACGGTGTGTACGGTGTGTATGTGTGTATTTGCACGCAGTGCGTAGCGGAGACGAGCAAAGATGTAGCGGAGACGAACTAGGACGATAGGGCAGTGCGTGTATGTCGTGTATGCGAGTGCATAAGCATGGTGTAGTGTACACTGGCTTGCTCTTGTCACTCTGTGTACGCATGCGCACATGTTGTTTATGCTTGTGCACTAGTCACACACAAACACACACGCACACGCACACGACACAGGACCGCAAACACATACGCATACACACATACATACACATACAGTCACAGACACAGAGAGTCATGTCGGGCGACGACTTTTTCAATCGCAACATCATCGTGACCGGCTTTCCGCAAAATGTCACCCCCGACAAGCGTGAGCGCTTCTTGCGGCACACGGAGCGCAAGTTCGCGACGGTGCTGGGCCACTCGCGCTTCAGTGTCTACCTTGTCATGGACCGCGAGCTGAACGTCGTCTCGGCCGCCTTCCTGACTTTCGCGACCGAGAGCGACGCCGAGGCGGCGCTGGCGAAGCTGAACCTGTACCGCTTCACCCAGGCTGATGTTCTGCACACGTACCGCTGGAGTGCGCTGCAGAACGTCACCGAGGACGAGGGCCCGTACGTGCCCCCGGAGCTGCCGAGCGAGAATGACGGCAAGGACGACTTTGCACACACGATGGCCGAGGACGCTGAGGCGCGGCCGCAGTACATCATCAAGGGCGGCGTCGGCCTCGACTGCGAGTGGTACATGTACGACTGGGAGCGCAACGAGCCCGTCATGCTGCGCCGCCCGTCGCTGCGCAAGGGCGATGCGGTGCGGGCGTGGTCTGAGGAGGACCGCAAGGCGCAGAAGCTGAAGGCGGGGCTCGTGAGCAGCATGCAGCCGGGCGTGCGGCCGCTGCCGGTGTGGTCGACGTACGGCACCATGGTCATCTCGCAGCAGGCGAAGGGGCTGCGTGTGTGCGGTGGCCGCACGATGCAGCAGCTGTTCGAGATCAATGGCGACATTGAGGCGTTTATGGTGTCGTCGTGTGAGAAGTACATTGTCGTCAAGACGGCCAACGACCTCAGCGTGCTGAACCTGCGCACCGCGAAGCGCATTCGCACGCTGGGCAACCTTGACCTGCACAGCGACGACTTGTGGCCCATTACACGCTTCAGCGCCGACGACAGCCTCATTGCGGTGTGCAAGACGGGCTACTCGCCAGAGCAGCCAAACGAGGTGGGCGTGGGCAGGCTGTACATTTACGTCTCCGAGACGATGCGTGTGCTGCAGGGCAACCAGCGCGAGCCGGCGCCGTACACGTTCGCCGTGCCCGGCCTGTACAAGGCCGAGTGGAACCCGGCCGTCAAGACGCAGATTGCGCACGTCAGCTCGCTCGGCACGAACCAGGGCTGGAAAGTCGTCATTGCGAACATCCTCGTCGACGAGGACGGCTTCGCGAGCGAGGAGGTGCTCATACAGCGCAACTTTTTGCAGACGGAGCGGCTTGACATGCTGTGGCACCCGGCCGGCACGCACTTGGCGGTCAAGGTGCAGCACGCCAAGTCGATCGAGTACTTTCTCTTCCACATTGGCGTGCGCAGCGTGGCGGTGGTGCAGATGCAGATCAAGCCGGGCTACAGCGCGTCGCGCTTTGCGTGGCAGCCGGCGGGCGACTACTTTGCCCTGGTGCTCGAGAAGATTGGCGCGAGCGGCGCGCTCGGTGACAATGGCCTGCTGCAAATCTACTCGCTGCGCAACAACAAGCGCAAGCTGCTCAAGGAGATGGTGACGGCGACGACGAACCTGTTCTGGGCCCCGCGTGGTGCCCGCCTCGTCGCCGCCAGCTTTGACAAGTCGATCTTGCACTTTATCGCGATCAACGAGTTTGACGCGGTCACCGAGCACGACAAGCTGAGCGGGGTGTACGTCACCGACTGTCAGTGGGACCCGACGGGCCGCTTCTTTGCGGCGTGGGTGTCGGCGCTGCGCAACACGACAATGGCCGCGCAGTATCGCATCTACGACTACAATGGCAATGAGCTCTTCCACAAGCAGATGCAAAACTTCTCGCACTTGGCCTGGCGTCCGCTGCCGCCGTCGATGCTTGACGACGCCGACGTGCACCAAGTACGTGACTCGCTCAAGCTGCTCGTCGACGACTACGAGGCCGCCCACGCGTCACGCCTCGAGGAGGAGCAGGCGCGGCTGGCGAAGCAGCGCGCGGAGCAGGAGGCGGCGTATGTGAAGCGCATGAACGAAGTCGCACGTCGTGCGCGCGAGCACGGCCTCGCCGCGGAGCGTGAGCAACTGGAGGGGACGTCGCGATGGGCACGCTACTGGGCCGCGCGTCTGAAGGCGCTGCCCGAGGCGGAGCGGCAGACGCACGACGCAATTGTCGAAGAACGCGTCGTGTCGCGGCGGCAACTTGGCGCACCCGCCACTCGCGCCAGCTGAAGCAACATCGCGCAAGCAAGCGAACGTGTGAGTATGAGCGAGTGACTATGTGTGTGTGTGTATGTGTATGATGCAACGGGCCAAGTGCAGCAGACGTCACATGCCTCTCTGTGTATGTGTGTGTGTATGTGGCATGAGGAGGGTGGCAAAAGCAGCGAGCAGCGTGACGTGTCGAGCAAGCGACTAAGCAAAGGCATGCGCAACAATGTGCTGTGCTGTGTTGCGTGTGTGTGTGTGTGTACACGCGTAAGCGAAGAGTAAGTCATGCATACATGTATGTGTATGTGTGCGCAAGGTGATAGCAGAGGCGACGAGCACAACAACAACCGATGACGGCGACCATGCGCTGCTGTTGCCGCGCACACAGGCGTGCGTCACGCAGTTGTGTTCCTTGTCGCATAAAGAAAAGCCCTAACTAGACGTCGCGGCATGTCGTCAAAGTACACACAAACACACACAGATGTCAGTGCCTTTTGTGTGTGTGCGTGTGTTTGTTTCCGTGTTTGCGGCAATGCATGTGTGCTCTTGTTGCGTCATGGACAGCGTCTGCTAGGTTCTGTCGTGCGTTGACACCGCTACGCTACTGCGGTGGTGTTGTTACTTACGTGCGTACATACGAACTCGTGCGTGTGTACGCGCTTGTTGCCGCAACATGTGCGCGTGTCGTTGTGTGCGTCAGTCGTCGCTGCGGTGCTGCAGAGTGGCTGTTCTGTCGTGTGCTGCTCGTGTTCGTGCTGCTATTGCGGTCGACGTCGTGACACACGCACGACGTGGCCACGGCAACGATGCAGACGCTGCGCATGTCAGCGAGCCTGAGCAGATGACGTCTGCGTCACAGCAGCAGCAGCAGCAACACGACGCGGCCGAGCAGCATGACAAGAACAAGGCCTGTAGCAGCAGCAGTAGCAGCAACTGCAGTAGTAGCAGCGGCGATGATGATGGTAGCAGTGACGATGGCGACGTGACGACGACAGCAACGGGCGACACCACGACGACGACAGCGACGCCGTCGGTGCTGCGCTGGGAACAGCCGACGTACGTGGACGCTGACACGCTGCCGGTGGTAGATGACAAGGGTCGCTACATTGTCTCGCGTGTGCAGTGGCCTACCGGGCCGTTGGCCTATGTCACGCCACCGCCACGTGACGACAAGCTTGCCCCGCGCTTCGGCTACAACATTGTGCAGGTGAAGAAGTACGAGTCGTGGTGGAAGTACAATCGCCGTCACCCGCGCCTGTCGCTTGCGTACGTGAACATACAGCTCATCTTTTTGCTCGGCATCGCGTGGCTCGTGGCGTTGCTGACGACGGAGTACCGCCGCACGACTGACATGCTGCGTACCCCTGCCGCGATGGTCGGTGAGCACCGCGGTCGCGGACCGGCAACGGCGCAGACGCAAAAGATACAGTTCACCACCGAGGAAGTCAACACACTGCTCGAGCGGGCGCAGAACAACTGGCTCGATGGCACTGCCGAGGCCAACTATGTTGGCTCGAAGGACTACCAGATGAAGAAGATTGCGCGGCCGCGCGAGCTGACGTTTGACGATGTACGCAAGCGCTAACATACACGCACACACAAACGAGCGCGACCGCAGCGAAACGTGACAGCGCGTGTCGGCGCATGCCAGAACAGCAAAGAGCGCATGCGTATGTTGCTGCTTAAGCGCATGTGTACGTAGCTGCACACACACGCACACACACACACACACACACATACATACATACACATACGTACACATACACAACGGTTGCGCGTGTTGTGTTGTCATGTCGACGTTTGCGACGACGACGCGGGCGCTGACAGCACCGCTGCAGGCGAGTCGGCGACAACACATTCTGCAGCAGCCACTGACGCCCGCACAGCGCGAGGTGTGGGCGCTCACACACGAGCAGTGGCGTCATGTGACGCGTGAGCAGCTTGCCGGCTACGCGTGTCGCGTTGCGCGACCGGTGGCGGTGACGGCGCTGACGCCGTTTGACGCCCACCACCCGCTGCTGCGGCGCATTGCGGTGCACCGCGGCCCGGTCACGGAACTCGCCGTCGAGGCGATTGTCAACGCGGCAAACGAGGTGTGCCTCGGTGGCGGCGGCGTCGATGGCGCGATACACGCGCTGGCGGGGCCGCTGCTGCAGCGCGAATGTGCGCAGCACCCGGGGTGTGCGACGGGGCAGTGCATCTGCACCAAGGGCTACGACCTGCCTGCGCGCTTTGTGCTGCACACGGTCGGCCCTGTTGGCGAGCAGCCTGAGCTGCTGCGCAGCTGCTACCGCAGCATCTTCACACTTGTCACACACAACAAGATGCGCTCTGTTGGCTTGTGCGGTGTCAGCACCGGCGTCTACGGCTACCCGCTCGTCCCCGCCATGACGATTGCCGTGGACGAGGCCCTGCGCTTCGTGCGCGAGTGTGGCGAGGACGGCGTCGACGTCGTTTGCTTTGCGTGCTTCCACGAGCCCGAGGCGCGCGCCGTCGAGGCCGCCCTTGCCGCCGCCGTTGCAACAAACACAAGACAACCACCATCACCACATGTGTAGAGTCACGCACACACACACGCACGCGCAGCATTGTGTGCAGCGCACCTGCATGCAGTACGAGGGCGTGTGACTGTTTTGCGCTTTTGCGTCTTTGCACAACAAAAGACACACACACACACACACACACACACACACACACACACACACACACACACACACACGTGTGTGTGCTCGTGCATACTGTTGTGTAGACACGCGCGCATGATGCAGCAGCGCCACCAGCTGGCTCTGCCGCTGCCCGCGGCGTATGCGCACGACGCGTGTGACGAGATGTCGTACTTTGCCACGACAACAACAACAACAACAACAAAGGACAACACACATGACTGTAATGACGGCGAAGTGCACTATGCAGCTGTGGACAGATATGTGGACGATTTGTGTGCGTTTCTGCGCCGTACGCGACTTGTGCAAAACCACCCGGAGCACTTTTTCGAGTATGCGGCGTGCACGTCATCTTCGCTGTCCTCCTCGCTGTCCTCCTCGTCGGCGCTGTTGTTGCCAGCGCACGATACGGCATGTGCGCCGCACGCGGCCGCGCACGACACGACACCGTCCTTTGCCTCGCCGCTTGACATGACGGGCGTGACTGTCGCCGAGGTGGCGCAGACGATGCGGCTGTGTCGCGCCTTTGTGCCGCTCATCACGGACGAGGCGTTTAGTGCAATGCGCACGCTCGTGCGCAATGGGCCCCCACAGCCACGTAACAGCCAAGACAACAACAGCAATGGCCCAGACAACAACACGACGACGAGCGATGAGGACGACAACAACGACGCGGCGGCACTGCGTGCGTTTTACGAGCAGACGCAAGCGCTTGCGCTGCATCGCCGTCTGCGCGCCGGTCGCCACGGCGTCTGCCGCACACTGTGTCTACGCGCAACCGCACGTGACCAACACGCACACGCGTGCAGTCATTGTACACGTCGTCGTCGTGTTGCTGCTACTGCTGACGATGACATGGACGAAGTGGCGTGTGGTGGTGGTGGTGACGGTGACGGTGGCAGCAGTGACGAGGAACAGCACAACAGCACAGCCGACGACGACGACGACGACGCCGCATCACGCACGGCGCAGATTATGCGCATTGTGCTTGGCCACGGCATGAGCGTAAAGAAGCAGCATGAGGTGACGCGTATGCGACAGACGGTGTGCGATGTTGTGCGGCTGTGCAACACACCGCCGCCTTGCACCTGCCAAGCACGGCACACAAGGACAACAACAACAGCAACAGCAACGTCGACGTCGACGTCGACGACGACGTCAGTACCCGTTGACACGGTTGTCAATGTGGGTGAGGGCAAAGGCTACGTGTCGCGTGCACTCGCGTTGTGCGATGCACTGCAGGTGATCGGCCTCGACTGCAACCCGCAGCACAAGCAACGCGCACTCGACCGCGTCGAGGCGCTGCTGGAAGGTGGACTGGCGGCGAGTGTGCACGCACCACGTAGCAACAACAACAACAACAACAGCACGTCACACCTGCGACAGCGACAAGAGCAAGGCGAGCGCGATGAGGACAAGGACAACCATGCTGCTGCTGCCGCTGTTGTTGCCTCTTCGGCATCGACACGTACACAGACTGCACAGCCAGTCAACCTGTTGTACGAGCCACGCGGACACATGACAAGCATTGTGTGTCGTGTCAGCGACGACGTTGACTGGGCAGCGCTGCTGCGGTCGCACGTGCCTGTGCGCGAGGACGACGACGACGATGGCGGTGATGATGATGACAAGGACGACGAAGGAAGGGCGAGGATGACAAGCACAACAAACTGTGACGACGGCGGTGGTGCGCACAACAACAGCACCGCCACAGCAACGCGTGACACACCCACGCACACGAATGACGACAAGAACGATGACGACGACGACAATGTGTTTGCGCAGCGCACCTCACGCAAGGCGCGTTGCAGGTGGTGCGGCTCGTGGGTGCGCCTGAGTAGTCCGGCGACGGTGCTGAAGCACGTCTATCGCCACCTGCGCGACACACACGTCAGCGACGAGCGCACGCACAACAACAACGAGGCGGCAGCGGCGGCGGCGAGAGACGATGTTGTTGTTTACGGCGATGGGGGTGACGACCAGGACGTGATCGCGCAGCTGCCCACCCTGGCGACAGTGGAGGCGTGGAATGTGCAGCTGTCGCCGGCGGCGTGTGCGCGTCGCGTGCTGCGTGCCTTTTACGTCATCGATGATGAGGCGAGGAGACTGTGTCGCAACAACAACAAAAACAACGCTGAGCGCGAGGACCACGTCGAGCACGATGACGACGACGACGACATGTCTGCGCCACGTCGTGTGTCGCCGCCTATTGCACGCGGCTTCCGCGTCGAGGTGGTGTACGCGACGCGTCACTGGTGTGCTGCAGCTGCTGCACACGAGCAGCCACGTCGTCGCGGCGGCGACGAGGACGGCGCGACGGCGTGGACAGCGGTGTGTGATGTGGCGACGGTGCTCGGCTACGACGACGCTACGCAGCGGCACCGCATCCGACTCGACACAAACAAACACGACAGCAGCAGCAGCAACGAAGTGTACTATGCCTTGTATACGTGTACATTGTCGACACTGCGGTGCACCTGCGGCGACGGCGCTGTCGCGTCTGCGCATGGGCGCATGTCACCGCAGCAGCACACGGCGCAGCATGATGACGACGACGACGTGGCTTGTCCGTTGCGGCGGTGGTGCGTGCAGTATGTGCAGGCGGCGGCGCGCGTGTATGGCGAGCAGCGCTATGCGTTGGTGCACCGCATCTTGCCGCTGCAGCAGCCCGCGATGCGTTGTGTGCGCGTGCCGTCGCTGCGCAATTGTGTGCTGGTGGGCCTACACCCCTGCGGTGACCTCGGCGCCACGCTGTGCCGCCTGTTCGTGCGCAGTGCGGCAGCCGGTATGGTGCTCGTCAGCTGCTGCTGGCACGCCGTCACGGCCGCGTCGTTCCCGCGGTCGCGCGCACTGCGGCGTCGCGGTGTGACGCTGTCGTCGGTGTCGCTGCAACTCGCCACACAGCCGCCTGACATGTGGGCCACCGCGTCACCACACGGCCACCGCGCCTCGGCGCGTCTCTTGTTCTTTCGCAGTCTGCTCAAGCTGCTGTGGACACGACTGGCGGCACACTGGGCGGTGTGGCAGCGCGAGGAGCAAGCGCATGAGCAGTGTGTGTCGCGGTGTACACGCGAGGACGAGGGTCGTGTCGGGTGCTGCTTTTGTGCGGCGATGCGCGGCGCTGCACCTGCCGCGCCGTCGACATCGTCGTCGTCACGTGCATCGTGTCCTGCTGACGACACCACCCACGCCGCCGCGCGTGACGATGTTGTCGCGGCGACGGCGACGGCGGCGTGTCGTGTATGCTGTGATGCACAGCTGCGCTGCCGCTTTGTGCCTGTGCCGCACCTCGAGCCTGCGTTTCTGCGCCGCATCGCCCTCGAGAAGGCGACGATGACGTTCACACGCTTCGTCGAGGCGGTCGCGCAGGAGTATGTGTACACGGCCACCGCCAAGCAGACGGCGTACACGCGGCACGCCGACGTGTGTGCGCGCTGCCGCGCCGCACAAGAGGCGCTGTTGCGTTGTGCTCTTTGCCACACCGACGAGGTACGCCGCCTCGGCGATGACGTCGTTGCCGCACACTTCTCCAGCTTCCTCGGCTTCACGGTGCTGCGGATGTGGATGTGTCACCTGGCGGAGACGTTGTTGCTGCTGGATCGTGTGTTGTATGTGCACGAGCAGCTCGTGTGTGCACGACGCGTCGGTGGTGGCGCTGACGACGACGGCGGTGGTGCGACGGCCGTGTCGCTTGTGCCGCTCTTTGACGGTGCCGTGAGCCCTCGCATGTACGGCATACTCGCACGTCGCATGACGTAGTCGTTGTAAAGCGAAACACACACACAAAGTAAACACGTACACTTGTATGTATGCATGTCGCAGTGTAAGTTGCATGTGTGTCTGTATGTTTGTGTGTTTCGCTTTGTACAATGCTCTCTCTTGCACGTATACACACACACACACACACACACACACTGCCTCGCTGTGTGCACACGTGTAGTTGCGCTGATAGTGCATTTTTTATTGCGTAGCAAAGGCGACAAGCAGAATCGCACAACGTTTACCGTTGTGTGTGCGTGTGCGTGTGTGTATAGTGTACACTGCACTGTCTGACATTGACGAGTGTACGTAGCCTGTGTGTGTGTGTGAGCGTGTGCGACACATGCGCACACACATCGATGCAGCACGCGGCAACGATGGTGGCTGCAACTGTAGCGGATCTGCAAGAATGAAGGCAACAGCCACCACAGGTGGTGGTGGCAGTTGCCCATCGATGTTTGCGCACTCACCGTATGCAGCACATGGCATGCTCGAGGACACGGCATCGCCGCACACGCAGCAGAGCATGCACAGCAGCAACGTCTCGTACGGCGACGGCGACGGCGGCGGCGGCGGCGGCGCAAATGTCGAGGACGCAACGTTGTCGTCGTCGTGCACGACACCCATGGCGTGTCACGGCAACGCTGGCGTGACACGAACAGCGACAAGGGCGGCCAGTAGTGCGCTATACAGCAACAGCAACAACTGTGACGATGGTAGTAGTAGTAGAAGCAGAGCTGGCGCAAGCGGCGACGAGAGGCCACCGCACACGGATGTGAGCAGCAGCGCGAACAACAGCAACGCCAACCATGGTGCCGCTGCGCCGTCGCCGACGGTGCGCGTGGGTGCGTCAGCGCGCGAGGCGGTGTCGTCGCCAATACAGTGTGCGTCGCCGCCAAACGTGCAGGCACGCTACGGGCGAAGCATGCGTGCGGCACACCCTAGCCGTCAGCACCCACTGCGCGCGGCGGCGAGCGTGCCCGTGAGTGCGTACAAGACGGCACTGCACAGCAGCGCCGTGGGCAACGTCAACAACGCCGCCACCACCACCGTAGTGGGAGGAGGAAGAGGCACGGGTAGTGGTGACGCCGGGAGCGGCGGGTATGGGATGCGCGACGGCGTGTATACGGAGGCGACACCGTGCGCCGAGGACGGCTACGGCTACAGCTGCAGCAACAGCAACAATGGCATGCACGGCCTCACGATGACGGCCAATACAACGACGACAGCCGCAGCGCCGCTGTCACCGCAGCTTAGTCGCACCTTCTCTGCTGCACAGACACACTACTGCAATCCCTACGCCGGCATGAGCATGGCAAGCGACCCAATGAGGACAGCAGCAATGTCGTCGTCGTTGACTGCTACTGCAACTGCTGTTGCCGCACCACCGGCGTCAGGCATGCCATGGACACACGACGACGTCGGCTACGGCGGTGACGCCTATGCAACAGCAGCGACTGCGCCGCCATACGACACGAGAGGAGGCATGCAACACATGGGCGACGACGTGGGCGGGGCTGCGGTGTATGACGAGAAGGACGGCGGCAGCGGTGGCACACGATGTGACGCGACAACGCCCTCACCACCACCACCGCCACACAACCGCTCCTTTGCGTCGTCCGCGCAGCTGCACATACAACAACAGCAGCAACAGCAGCAACAACAAGGACCACATGCGCTGTATGCATCACTGCCCCACTCGCCGACAAGCCACGGCGCAGGTGACGGCAACTTTGCTGTGCCAACGTCCTACCACGGTCACATGAGCGGCGATGTTGCTTACCATGGCGGCAATGCGCTGACGCACGCCGTCGCCGACGGTTACCACTCGTACGACAGTCATGTGTGGCGGCAAGCGCAGCAACAGCAGCAGCAGCGCTCGCGGCCGCTAGCGAACATGTCGCCCACCGCCCCTTACGGCTTCGTAGGCAGTGCACCACGGAGTCCGATGATGCACATGTCACACGCTGTGACGTCCATGGCGACGGTGGCGACGCTGTACGGCAGCGAAGGCGACACCTCTGCATCACAGACAACAGCAGCAGGAGGAGGAGGCTACAGCGATGGTCAGCGTGGTCATGCGGCCCTTTTCGCTAGTGACGCACAGTACAACAACAACGACGGTGGCGGTGGCGGGAGCGGCAACGCCCATGCGACGGCGGCTGCCCACCACACACCACACTCGCCACTGTCGGCGTCGTACAGCAGCGGCCGCATGGCGTACGCGTCGCGGCAGCACCACGGCCACCACACCCCCTCACCTCACCACTTGTATGGCAGTGCACCGCGATCATCGGCGGCGTCGGCGGCGCCGTTGCGCTCGCCACACACGCGCTACGGTGGCTCGTCGTTTGCATTTGCCACGACCACGTCGATGTCGACGACGTCAGCGCCGCCACCGCCATCAACAACAACAACAGCAGCGACGACGACGACGATGGGCCTCGGCGCCGTTGTCGGCATGCGCAGCAGCAACGGCGCCGCAGACGCTGACACGGCGTCGGTGTCCAGTCGCGCGGGCAGCAACGCGAGTAGCGTGCGCGACAATCTGCCGCTCTGCCCCAATGACGAGTCGTGTGCGAGCATCAACGACAGCAAGCACCAGCGCCAGTACGCACACACGTGTCGCCTCTTTCCGTGCTACCATGGCCACATTACACGTCACGCCAAGCTTTTTCGCCACGTGGAGGGGCAAGTTGCGCAGCCCGAGGGCGTCGTCGCCGGGCGCATGTCCACGCACGCGCTGACGAGCGTCAACTTTAGCTCGATTAGCCCCGAGGCGGCGAACGCGTATCGCATCTATGTACTGTACGGCGAGAAGAGCTACGAGATCTTTGGCGACTGGGCCAATGTACGCGTGCACACATTCAAGCGCTACCTGCACCAGGTGTGTCATATTACGCCACAAGCGCAGGTGCTCGTCCTGCTCAGCAGCAACAAAGTCATGGACGACGAGATTAGTGCGGTGAAGGCGTACGGCGTCGAGCAAGACGCCGTCATACAGCTGAAGCTCGATATTGACATGGATGGCGGTGGTGTTGGCAGTCTTGCGCTGGACGACTTGTAACACACACACACACACACACACACACACACACACACACATTCTCACACGCACGCATGCGTGCAATGCACGTAGTGAGCATTCGTAGGAGTACAAGTCTACATATGCACATATGTACATATAAATGTTGTGTTTGTGTGTGTACGTTTGTCCATCTTTTTCCTTTTCCCATTACGTAGTACGTACGCTTGTTGCGTGTATGTGTGTATTGTTTACATCGCATTACGCATACACATTTGCGTGCGAGCTGTGCACTGATGAGTGTTTTGCGCACAACGACGTCGTTGTGCGCGCGTGCGCGTGACTGCGTGCGTGCGCGCGGCGAAGGTGAGCGAGTAGGCGAGTCAGCATGCAATATATTGCAGCCAGTGTGTGTTTACATATACATGAGTGATAGTATGCATATTTCACGCGCTCCCCCTTCTCTCTGTCGCTCCTGTCCGCGTCAATCGATGCACGCAAGGTCCGCTTTGTGTGCGTGTGTGTGTGTGTGTGTGTGCGTGCGTATTTGTGCGTATATTTGTGTGCATGTGTGCGTGCTGTATGTGTAGCACACGCCGTGTAAACAAAGCGTTGTATGTGCATGTGCATGTGCGTGTGTTTGTTTGCGTGTGCGTACGCGATGACCACACTGTTGTCGGCGAGAATGAACATAACACAAGTATATGTGTGTATGTGCAAAAAGTAACGTTATGTAGTCAATGCACATGCACACGAGTGTATGTGTGTATGTGTGTGTGTGTGCATATATGTGTGTGTGTGAGTGCGTGTGCGTAACACAGCAAATGTACATGCTGTATGTGCACGTGTTTGTTTTATGTGTGCTGTGCTGTGCTGTGTGGAGCACATGTGCACAACAATGCCAGCTGTTGCCACTGTGCAAGACAAGTAGTGCTGGCAAGGGGTGTGGGTAGTAGTAGTAGTGTCGGTGCACCTATGTGGCCGCGCACATGGCGGCGCTTGCGCGGACACGTGTCGAATGTGCCTGGCGTCGTGTACAGTGACTGCATTGACGTGGCAGCGGAGGAGCAGCGACTGCAGCTGCACCCAGAGTGGCGTGGCATGCTGCGCAACATGCTGCCAGACACGGAGCCGCCCTTGCTAAAGTTACAGACAACGGCGCAGGTGCCCGGACCGGAGGAGGTGCCGTACACGAAGGCTGAGCTGCTTGGCATGGCGAACATGCCGCTGTCACGCGTGCGGCCGCGGCAGTACTACCACCCCATCACGGACTTTGCCCTGTACGACTACGACGAGGCCGCGCCCGAGGAGCGAGAGCTGCGCGCCCGCTGGTTTGCGCGCGTGACGCAGTACAAGTACACCGGCCCTGTGGCAGCGTTCGTTGTGGCGATGTTGGCTGCGCCGGTGATGGGCAGGCTGCGACATGTGTTCACCACGGTCGCGGTCATCGGCAGCACGACGGCCGAGGCGATACGCGCGTACATGGCCGCCGCGGAGCAGCGTCAGGACTATGACGACTTTTTGCTCGCAAAGGAGCTGTGGTACATCAAGAATGTCGAGACGTACCAGCTTGACATCCCGCGCATCCCCGGAAGCCGCACCTCTGCGCCTGTCGCCACCAGCTAGCGCGCACATACGTGTCACTACGTGCTTGTCTCTCCTTGCATATGTATGTGTGTCTGTGTCTGTGTGTGTAGAGCGTATAGCAAGTAGACACGTGTCGTCTTGCATTCTTGCCCTTGTTGCAGTGCACAAGTTTGACTGTCCATAGGGTCGCAGTAGCAAACTGTACACAAACATACACACACAAACATACACACACACATACGAGAGTGCGGCGACAACGCATGGCAACCTACACGGCTGCTACAGGCAGCGGCGCAGCAGCTGCTGATGGCGGTGGGCGCTACATGTTCGACGCCAGTAAGCTGCGCCGTTTAGCTGACGTGTGCGCGGACAAGTGTCGCGACGGCAGTGGCAGCACTCGCTGCACGAGTAGCACTGCCTGCAGCGACGGTGGTGTGTGTGCCGTGCAGCCAGTAGTGGTGGTGCTGTGTGGCTCTTTCAATCCTATACATAACGCCCACCTCGCGCTATACGACGCGGCGAAGCGCAAGCTCGAGCACAGCCGCGTCGTGCCACGCGCCAATGGCGTGCACGTGCTGCGTGACGCGCACGCCGGCGGCGCAACGGCAGCGTCCTCGTCGTCGTCGTCGCGGCAGCCGCAACGCTACGCTGTGCTCGGTGGCTTCCTGTCGCCTGTGAATGACGCGTATGGCAAGGCAGGTCTCATGCCGTTTCGCCAGCGTGTTGACATTATGCACGCCGCCCTGCGACTGCATCGCGAGCTAGTCGTGGACGAGTGGGAGGGTCTGCAGCCGGTGTACACGTACACATACCACGTACTGCAACACTTGCAACACGAAGTGCAGCAGTACTATGCAGCACACGAGCCTGCCATGGTGGCTGCGCTGGCCGCACACGACATTGTCGTGCGCGTCGTCTTTGCCTGCGGCTCGGACTTGTTCTCGACCTTTTTTCTGCCAGGCTGCTGGCCGCTGAACTTGCTGCAGTGCCTACTGGACGATGTGGACATGGTTGTTGTCACGCGCGCCGGCAGCGGTCTCGTCAACAGCAGTGATGACTTACGGCGCAAAATGCAGCAGAGTCCGCTGCAGCAGGAGGTGGACGGACGTGTGTACACGATTGACCTGTCGCGCTACACCTTCCTCTTCACGCGCCTGCGCACCGCAGACCACACCTCGTCGACGGCGATACGACGCTCGATTGCGAAGGTGTACGCAATGCGCAATGGCAGTCGCAGCGCGCGCAGCACTTATGAGCAGGCGCGCTGCTCCATCGCTGCCATGGTGCCCGCCGATGCGGTGGACAGCATCGTGCGTGTGTACGCGCAACCGTAGCAAGCCACGTGTGTTTGCGCGCACGTGCATGCGCTTGTGCGACTGTTTCCCTATACGTATATCTGTATGTGGTACTGCTGTCGTTGTTGTCGTCGTCATTGCTGTCACACGTTGTTGTTGTTGTTGTCGTTGTACTTGTTCATTGCGTGTGCGTGTGCGCGTGTGTGACTGTGTGACGTGACTCCTCAAAACATCTTGGTAACTACCCGCATTGTACACACACACACACACACACACACACACACACACGCACACCACAAGACAAGATGCACGCGGCCAGTTGTATACAGAACGACGCAAATATATGTATGTGTGTGTGTGTATGTGTATGTGTACGTGTTGTGCGAGGCGTTCTTGTGCACATGCAGCTTGCAAGCCAAGCAAGCGACATGCGTCATGTACACACATGTATACACAAACACGTATGTTGTTGCATATGTGTATGTCGTGCCTTGTTTGCATGCGTCTCGTCAGATACACACACACACACACACACGTACATCTACACGGCAACACAGTGTGGCGAGCCTGCCGCTCTGTGTCACTGTGCCGTTGCCTTGTATATTTTGTCGCGAGCGACGCTGAGGTGTTGCTGTTGTTGTGTCTGCCGCGTAGCGCGCGATGGCTGAGCCGGCGTTTCGTGGCACGCTGCTACTGCTGCAAAACCGCACCCGACGCGACCCGGAGTCGTACCGCGATGAGTTCCTCGCGCAGCTGGAGCACTTTACGGCGGCGACGACGACGGTGACGGCGCAGCGCAGCGCAAACGCGCAGTACATGGCGGTGCTGCAGTATCTGTGTCACGTCTGTCAGTGCTACCCCGATCACGCCGGCACCGTCGCCCGTATTGTGCTCGACCTGCTGCGCAGTGTGCACAGTAGCAGCAATGGCAGTGGCGGCCCTGCCGCTGCTGCGGCGGCGACGTTGCCGCACGAACTGCGCATGACGCTCGTCAAGTGCGCCATGCTGCTGCGCTCACGCGACGTGCTCGCGACACAGGACACCTTTCCGGTCTTCTTTGCACTCTTGCAAGAGCGCGACAAGGACCTGCGCCGCATGCTGCTGTCGCACATTGTCAATGACATTCGCCGTGTCAATCGCAAAGGTGTCGCGCATGGCGCGGCGGTCAACCGCAAGGCGCAGAGTTGCCTGTTTGCCGTCATGGACAAGGACGACGCGGTGCAGGCGCGATGTGCGCAGCTCATCATGATCGACCTGTACCGCAGGCGTGTGTGGTGCGACGAGCGCACCGTCGAGGTCATGACGCGCGCGTGCTTCTCACGACACACCACCATTGTCCGCACTGCGTTGCGCTTCTTTCTGTTGCAGATGCCAAAGCTAATGGCGCAGCTCGACGCCGATGGCAACAGCCACGACGGCGGTGGTGACGGTGGTGGCGGCGGCGGCGGTGAGGGCGTGGACCCGGGCCGATGCATCTCGAAGCTGCGGCAGAAGATGAAAATTGTCAAGAAGACGGCGAAGCGGGAGCGGGTGTTGCAGCGCCACGTCCGCGCTGTGCAGCGCCGCTACCAGCAGCAGCAACAGAAGCACGCCGATGCGGACGACGTGGACGGTGGCGGTGGTGTTGCTGCGACGAGTGCGACGGCGCAAGCGCACGTCGACCCGGTGCGGCTGCTGCGCGACCCACATCAGTTTGTCGAGCGCCTCTTCGCCCGACTGCAGCGCACGTCGGAGCGCTTTGAAGTGCGGCTGCTGTACCTCAACGTCATTGCACGCACCGTGTCGGAGCATGAGGTGGTGCATCTGCCGCTCTACGCCTTCCTCGAGCGCTACGCGGAGCCGTCGCAGCTGCACGCGACGCAGCTGCTTGCGTTGGTGGCGACGTGCGTGCACCGCCTCGTACCGCCCGACGCGGTGGAGCCGTTGGTGCGGGCGATTGCCAACCACTTCGTCACCGACCGCGCCTCACCCGACGCCATTACGGTGGGCCTCAACACATTGCGTGAGGTGTGTAAGCGGCAGCCACTCGCCATGACGGCGGATCTGCTCAAGGACCTCGTCGAGTACAAGAACACGCGCGGCGAACGCGGCGTCGTCATGGCGGCACGCGCGCTGCTGCAGCTCTACCGTGACGTGTACCCCGAGCTGCTGCCGGCCAAGCTGCGTGTCGGGCGAGGTGGCGGCGGTGCTGCTGCGGGGCATGGCACCACAGCCGATGGCGCAACAGCGACAAGGACAGCTACGACCACACTCGACGGTCATGGCCTGCGACGACCTGTCTATGGTGCCACACACGTCTACACGGACATACCTGGCCTCGAGTTGCTCTACCGCACGGCTGACACGGAGGCGACTGTGGCTGCGACAGCCGCCACCACGCAACGCAACGCGACAGCGACGCAGGCGCGACACACGCACAGCAGCAGCAGCGACGACGATGATGCCGACGATGATGCCGAGGCAGAGGCGGTGGCGGTGGGCGACGATGCGCGCAAAAGGCGTGTGCTCGGTGAAGACGACAATGGCCGTGATGGCAGTGACGGCGGCGACAACGACGGCAGCAACAGCACCACAAGCAGCAGTGGCAGCAGTAGCTACATTGCCATTGACACGGACGATGACTCGAGTGAGGGTGAGTGGGTCGTCGACAGCGACGCCGACGACGTCGCGTCAGACGACGTTGACGGCAGCTACGTCGACATTGCATCGTCGGCGACGGACGACGAGGACGACGACGAGGAGGCGTGCCCGCAGCTCGTGGCTGTGCAGCAGGGTGACGTCGTGCATGACAACAAGGACGACGACGAAAACGAAGACGATGAAGAGGGCGATGACGAGGACGACGATGACGAGGAGAACGACGACGATGACGTTGACGAGGAGAACGCTTATGAGGACGATGACGAGGACGACGAGGAGGACGAGGACGAGGAGGACGCGCAAGACGACAACGATACCGCTGCCTGGTACGAAGATCTGCACGAGGACGACGTCGGCCACCCAGGCCAGCGCAGCGGCAACAGCAGCAGACGCAAGCGAAGCGAGCAGGTGGCAGCGCGGGACGACGCGGTGTCGCCGCCTTGTGGCGGTGGTGGTGGTGCGGCGGTGCCGCTCGCTGCACAGCGCATGTTGACCGACGAGGAGCTAACGCGGCTGCGTGCGCTGCAGCAGCAGCAGCAGCAGCGCGGTGGTGCCGGGCTGCGTGGCAAGCAAAAGGAGAGGGCCGCGCGAGCCCAACGTGCACACGCGCTCATCCACGGCGTGTCGGCTGACTTGTCCGCGCACGACGTGGAGCGCTTTACGAGCAAGAAGCGTGAGGAGGACCGCCAGGTGAAGATTGCGCGTGCGCAGGAGCTGCGCGCGGCCAAGTCGCCTTTTGAGATACGCAAGCGAACAAAGAGTAAGCTCAACTCGACGCACGGCGAGCACGCCAAGCGCGGCAAGCTGTTCCAGATGACCAAGCGCTCACAGCGCGTCGGCGCGAAGCTGAAGAGCAGCGTCGCCGACCGCGCCACGCGCGCGAAGAAGATGAAGAAGAAGGATGTCAAGTTCCGCATTCGTCGTGGCTGGAAGGCGTAGCGGTCGCCTGCTGGCTTCACCTTCTTCGTCGTGTGTGTGCATGCATGTATGTGTATGTGTGTGCGTGTGTGTATGCGTGTTTAGTGTGCATGCGAGTAAGAGTGAACGTGCGTAAATAACAAGCGCCTAAGACGGTCGGATGCGAGGGCTAACAGCTGCACAGGCATTGTCGTTGCCCTACCAAGAAGCGCAGCATGTATGTGTGTGTGTATGTGCATGTGTGTGCCTTTGTGTACATTTGTAGTGTGTGTGCGATGTAGACGGTAGCGACATGCCCATCACTTACCTGCTTGGTCTCTCGACGAGCTTGTGCAGCCCCAAGGCCATTGGCGCCTGTCCCTTTTATGACGTTGACGTGAACAGCACACCACAGCACGTGCAAGCGTGCGACAAGGACGCTGCGACGACGGACTGCTGTGCGCCCTCGGTGTGGGGTGCACTGCGGCGCAGCAGCGTGTGCATGCGACGTGCACTCAACACGCGCATGATAGGCTTCTGCGATCCCACCGTGGCCACCTGCTCGCAGGCGCTGTTGCTCGAGCTGCGCGCGGCGGGCGTGCTGGGCCGTGACGCGGCCGCGGCAGGGGCGGCAGCACGCGAGGTACGGCGGCACCTGCGCGGGGCCGTCGACCCGCACACGCTGCCGTGGCCTCCGCGCGAGCAGTACACGCAATGGCTACGCAAACGCGGTCGTCTAGTCGACACGTCTGACGGCGCATAGCGTGTCCTTGTGTCTGCTTGTGTGTGTGTGTGTGTATATATATATGTGCGCATAGGGTGCACTGTAAGTGCTGTGTACACGCGCACCCTCTCTTGTTGCTACCTGTTGCCTTGCGCAAATGACTGCACACACCCACACCCACCCACACACACACAGACAGAGAGAGACAGAGACGATTATGTACATGAGTCGTGACGAGGCGCCGTCGCGTCATGACGCCGACGACGGCGCCGCTGCCGCCACGATGGATGCGCTGCGTCACGCGGCAGCCGCGCAAACGCCACTGACACCGTCGCCGCCGTTTGCACTGCCACCGCGGCGCCGCTCCCTTGTGCGGCGGTCGACGACGGCGAGTGCGCCGCCGCCGGCGTCGCCGCGCGCCGTTGCCGCCGTCCGCGTCGACGTCGCCGAGACACGCAGCACAACGGCGGCGCGTGACGCGCGGCGCTGTGTCGATGTAGCCCGTGCGACGGCGCAGTCGCTTGTGCAACAGCTGCATCAGCGCCTGCAGAGCTATCACACTTTTCAGCCCTTTCTCGTCGACGACGGTGAGGTGTACGGCGGCGGCGGCGGTGCAGCCGCTGCGGTGAGGCCGCGCAGTCGCGCCGCCGCGGCGATGCCACGCTTTGCGCGCCTCTCTACACCACCCCGTCACGGCAGCGTTGTTGGCTACACGACCGCAAGCGGGCCAGAGGGTGACGCACTTGGTGCCCTCGGCGCCCTGACGAGCAGTGCTGCGTGGCAGCTGGTCGATGAGCTGCTGGACATGAGTACAGCACGGCTGCTGCGGCACGGCTACGGCGACGGCGTCGCCACCCTCGACCCGGAGGCGATGCTGTCGTCCGTCATTCACCCACAACAACAAGCAGCAGCAGCAGCAGCAGAAGCAGAAGATGAGAAGCAGCAGCAGCAACAACGGCCACAGCAGCAGCAACAGCAGCAGCAGCAACCGGTGACGTCATGGCAGCACAGTTTTGCTGCGCGAGTGTCCGCAGCGCCGCGTCGCGGCACACGGCTCGTGTTTGCGCAAGGCGTGGTGGACACTCTGCAGCAGCCACCATCACCGCCGCCATCACCATCACTGCAGCAGCAGCAGCAGCGTGTGCGTGCCATGGCCGGACGTGACGCCTGCGAGGAGGCGGCGCACGCGACAACGGCCTCGCTGTCGCGTCCTAGCATGCGGGACGTGCAGTACAATCGCGACCGCCATGGTGGTCGTCGTGCCGACGAGGCGGACGCTGACAGCGGCAAAAGCAACGAGGACACGTCAGACGTGCGGCGAGAAGTACAGCTGCAGCAGCAGCAACAGCAACAACAACATGCGCTGCTGCAAGAACAGCAACAGGCGGCCCTCGTGCGGCTATCGAACAAGCACAGTGCACACGACCTACGCAGAGTAGCCACGCTGTTGCAGCGCAGTATGATGGAACGCGAACGACGTGAGCGGCAGCGCTATCTGCGCGAGCTGCAGCACGAAGAGCACACCGCAGCGCGCACCGCGACAACGGCGCGACTGTCATGGTCGCTGCAAGCACGCGGTGCCGCCGCGCGTTACGGCCGCTACCGTCGTCTCGGCGGCGAGGGTGACGCGGAGGGCGACGATGACGATGATGACGACGACGATGATGGCAGCGACAGCGTGGACGGCGGCAACGACGACGATGATACCAGGGGCATGTCGAATGCGGGCGAGGTAGCGGCAGGACGAGCACGCGCGTGCGGTGACGTGGGTGGTGGCCGTGCTGCCGTCTCGCAGCGTACGCTACAGCGAGCTCGCTGGAAGGCGTTTATGCGTGCTGAGGCGGCCGCTACAGCGACGATGACGACGCGAACAGCTGCCGCGGCCACTCTTGCCGCCACCACCGCCGCCGCCGCGACGACGACGACGACGACGGCAAGCAGACTAGCAAGAAGGACAAAGGCAGCAGCGCCAGTAGCGACGACAATGACATCGCTGTCTGCACCACATGGCGGACGTGGTGTGGCCGGCGACGATGACGCAAACGCGGACGGCAACGGCGGCGATGACGCCGCCGCGACGACGGCGCTGCATGAGTGGCTGCAGCATGGCTGGCGCACTCACACGCACCGCCACGAGCAGGCCGCGCTTGTCATTGCGTGCGCCTACCGTTGCTATCGTGCACGTGTCGTCGTGCGGCGGCTGCGCTACGCACGTGTGCAGCGGCTGCACGAGGCACTGCGCACCGACGAGGAGGCGCGGCGCGAGTGGCTGCAGAGGCTGCGTGCGACGGAAGTGCGCAGCGTCGCGCCAGGTGGCGTCACCACCACCACCACCAATGCAGTCACCCACGCGACGGACGGCGGCGGCGGTGGTGACGAGGCAGTTGCGGCAGCGGCACGTGCTGGCTTTGTGTACACGTGCCCAGGCGTAGCCGTAGGCGGCGCTGCGGAGGCGGCGTTGACAGGCGCGTGTGCGACGCGTCCGCTGTCGCGTGCCGCGCACGAGGAGGCTCGGCGTCGACAGCGTGCTCTGCAGTGGATGCAGCGCCGACTGCGTGCGGTGGTGCTGCTGCGCCGTGCGCGGCAGCGGGCGTGTGCGCAGGCGGCGCATGAGCTGCGCAGCTACGCGGCGCTGACGGTGCAGCGCGTGTTTCGTGGCTACTGCGGCCGCCTGGAGGCTCGCATGCGACGCGATCCGGCCTTGCGTTTACAGCGCGAGGAGGCGCGACGTTGGCGTGCAGCCGTGCGTGTGCAGGCGTGGTGGCGCGCAACACGCACACGCCGGCGTGTGCACCGCGTGCGTGAGGCCGTACAGGTGCTGCAACGCGCAATGCGCTGTAGCCTGGCCCGTCGTCACCTACACCGTCTGCGTGCCGCGCGGTGGACGTGTGAGGTGGCCGAGGTGCGCACGCACGCACAGCGAGTGCTCGCACGCTTCTATCGTCGTCATGTGGCGCGGCGGCGGCGCGGTGTGGGCGAGGACCACGTCGCGTGTGCTACCGCCACAGCGCCTCGAGCGGCCGTCGCGGCAGCGTCAGCGGTGCGTTGTGACGTTGGCACCGGCGGCGTAGCCGGCGCTGACGCGCATCATGGCCAGCCGTCGCTTGCGTGTCTACGGCGACAAGCCAATGGCGAGGAAGGCGAGGTGGCGGTGGCGGTGGTGCGGTGTGTGTGCACCGCGTGCGCGGCGTCACACATGTGCGATGCATGCACGCGCTCGTCGCTGTGCGTCATGGTACCGTCGCCGAGGGCGTCGCTGCCAACACCGCACACGTCGCACACGACGACGACTACTACTGCTACCACCACTGCCGATGCGGCTGTCATTGCCGCGAGTCCTGCCACGTCGCACGATGCGTGGTCGTGCATTGCGCTTGACGCTGCCATGTGCATACAGGACGCATGGCGCCGCTGGGTGGTGGTGCGACACCGCAGCACACATGTGCACTCGCAAGAGCACTAGCGCCGCGCCTTTGTATGTGTGTGTGTGTTGATGTATAACAAGTCACACTGTACGCCTGCACACAATGACAGCGTTGTGCCATGTGTCACTGTATGTACATACGTCAATGTACATCATTCGTGTGTGAGTGCGTGTGTGCGCGTGCGTGTGTGTGAGAGTGGTATGGTACATGTACATAGCCAAGGTGTGAGTGCACGAATGCCTCGATGCGCAGCTGCGCTGCCGTGTCTGCGAATGATCAGTATGATGCAATTGTGTGGCGTCTGTCTGTCTGTCTCTGTGTTTGTGTGTGATGCCATGTTGACTTGTTGTGCAACTCGACGCGCTCACATGCAACTAGGCAGACGTTGACGTATACGTGCAAGTGTATGTGCGTGTGTGTGCGTCCAGTTAGCAGCCGCGCGTGTGGACAAGTCAAAAAGGCAAGGAAGCAGCCAAGAAGCAGGCGAGCGTGACGTGGCCGCCGTGCTTCACGACACAGATCGCTACTCGTCGCACGCGTGCGTCGCGACGGTGTGCCCCACACGCAATGACGCTGACGGACGCTGAGCTGACGTATGCGGTGGGTGTCGCGCTCAACGCCGCCCACGCCGCCGCCGTCCCTCTGGCAAGTGCGCTGCGCAAACATCGTGCCGGGGCGCTGACCACTGACACAACCACCTGGCAACACACAGGCGAGCATGCCACACCACCACCACCACAGCAACCCCTGCTGGCCTCACTGACGACGAGGACGACACCTACCACCACCACCACCACCTCCACCTCGACCGTTACGACGTGTGCTGTCGCCGCCGCCGCTGCCACACAGTTGGCACGCGTATGTGCCGAGGAGGCGATGGGGGTGTTGCGTGGCAGCACGCCACATTACGCGATCGAGACGCTGCACCTGTCTGCAGCTGTCAATGTTGTCTGCGCCAGCAAGACGACGACAACGCCGACGACAACGAGGACAACGGCGGCGGCTGTGTCAAGCGTGCGTGCACGCGATGCGAGTGCTGCGGACACACACGCCAGCACGACGACGACCGTGAGCAAAGACGACGTAGCGGTGACGGCAGCAGAAGCAGCAGCAGCAGCAGCGACGACGGCAGCGCACTCGCACAACGACGAGAGCAAGGACAATGCCGCTCATGACGAGGCTACTAGCAGTGACAGCGCTGCTGTGGCAGCTGTTCGTACGCCAGTGTGGCTACTCGGCGTTGCCGCGGAAGAGGCGATCAACGTCATGCACGGTGTGCCCGAGTGTTGCGTGTCACTGGCACTGCGCGCGTGTGATGGTGAGGTGGTGCTTGGTGTGGTGTGTGTGCCGTGCCTGAACGAGGTGTACTGCGCCGCCAAGGGTCGTGGCGCGTTTTGCAATGGTGAGCGCCTACACGTGTCGCCGACGTGTGCGCTGTCGCAGAGTGTCGTGTATGTGCCTCAGCGGCCTGCGTTGTTGCCGTACGACGGTAGTGATGGTGACGGTCGACACGGTTGCGCGTGCCGGTGTCATGGCGGTGACGGCAGCGAGGATGGCTGCCGCTGTTGTGACAGTCTCTTGTCGCTGCAGGCGTTGCTCGTGCGTGTGCCTGTGCATGCCATTCGCGCATCGGGTGCGCTTGCGATCGAGATGTGCCTTGTCGCTGCCGGTCGCGCAGAGGTGTGCGTGCGTGCGGGGGCACCGCTGTGCGCGTACGCCGCCGCCGCCGTGGTGGTACGTGAGGCGGGTGGGGTACTGTATGGCATCGGCGATGTGCTACGATTCGATGAAACGCAACAGCACTTGCTTTGCTGTGCCAGCAATGCGGCGCTGATGAGTGACGTTGTGCAGATGGCGCGCGAGAGCAAGTTTGCACAAATCGACATATCGTGAATGAGTGAGTGTGTGAGGGGGCGTGTACAGGATTGTGTACGTGTGCGTGTGCGTGTGTGTATGTGTGGTGTTGTTTCAGCTGCACGCATGCGTGTGTGATCGCCATTGCCTACTCCCTCTTGCACACACACACACACACACACATACACACACACATACACATAGGTACACAGGCCGCTGCCGTGTCATTGCATGTCATGGACGAGCCGAGCGCCGCTTTGCACGCCACGGCCGACGATGTCGAGGCGCAAATGCAGCGCATCAAGGCCGAGGTCGAGCATCGCCCACCCCTTGGTGTACGCGACACACTCGACGATGACTGCGCTCTAGCGCGCACATATGCGCATGATGCGGTGTACTTGCGTCAGATCCGATCCTTGTATGCTGACGGTGGCTGCTATCGAGCGGTGCGATACAGCCGTCGCGACGGCAACTGCTTCTACCGCTGCGCGTCGTTTCGTCTTCTCGAGCTGGCGATGCAGCACGCACGCGTCGCGTCGCGCTGCGCGTGCCTGGTGACGGAGCTGCGTCCGCAGATGCAGGCCTTGTACGGCGCCTACAGCGACGACTTTGCTGACGCCGTGGACGAGGTGCTGACGAGGATTGCCGCGGGTGATGTGTCGAGTGGCGACGGCTTGTGTGACGTGGTCAACAAGCCCGACTATGGCTACATCCTCGTGTTCTTTCGTTACGCCGTGTCGCTGTACATTCGCGCACACAGCACCGACACCTTTCTGCCGTACATACAAGGTCTTGGCTACGACACCGCGGAGGCCTATTGCGTCGCCGAAGTCGAGCCGGTCGATCACGAAAGCGACAATGTACAAGTTGCCGCGTTTGCCATGTTGTTTGGCGTCGCTATACATGTCATTGCTCTTGATCGCAACACACGCGATGGTGATGTGAGTGGTGCAGACAAGCCGACAACGCACGTCTTCGGCGCCAGCAGCAACGGCAGCGACGCTGCCGACGCGGACGAGGCGACCTGCGCCATTCACTTGCTCTATACACCTGGACACTATGACTTGCTCGAGGTGTAGTGTAGCGTGGTGGTGGGCCTAATAGTACGCATACACGTGTATATTAATACGCGCTGTGCTTGCAGTTGTTCACGCATATATATACACACACACACACACACACACACACGGTCTATTGCTCTTTGTTTGTTTGTATGTGCGCGCGTGTGTACACACACAAGAAAACACAAAGATGGCAAGTAGTGAGCATGACGGAGCGACACACCGTGCCACGGCGGCCACGGGTGCAAACACACACAACCATGACACCGACAGCAGCCAACCGGTTGCCACCAACACCATCACAGCAACATGTACAACGCCACCGCCAACGACGACGATGATGACGGCAACGATGGCTGTGCCAGCATCCACGTCATCCTTGCCGACCCAGCCATCCTTGCCGTCTGCAGAGTCCGACGGCATCGACGATGGCGCCGCGACGTCGATGCGGTTTGTGTCGACGGAGCTGGGTGAGATGAACGAGATCGAGTCGATGTGTCCGCGCTGCGAGCAGACGGGCCTGACACGCCTCATGATCACACGCATACCGCACTTCAAGGAAGTCATCGTCAGCAGCTTCGAGTGCCCGCACTGCGGTGAGCGCAACAATGAGGTGACATTTGGTGGTGTGTTTGGCGCGAAGCGGGTGCGCTATGAACTGCAGGTACGCAACAAGCGCGATCTTGACAGGCAGGTTGTCAAGTCCGAGTACGCCACCGTCAGCGTGCCGCAGCTTGCGCTCGAGATACCGCCCGAGTCGCAGCGTGGCGTGCTGAACACCGTCGAGGGCATCCTCGAGCAAACAAAGGCCGGCCTCGAGCTGCAGCAGCCGCTGCGTAGGGTGCAGGACACTGTCTTGTATGAACAGATTTGCGCCTTTTGTGCGCGCCTAGACACGTACAAGAGCGGTGACGTGCCGTTTACTCTCATTCTCGACGACCCGGCCGGGAACAGCTACGTGGAGGCGTACTACAGCGCCGAGCACCCGACGCTTGACCCGCAGCTGCGCAAGATGGAGTCGGAGCGCACGGTGGCGGAGCGGCAGCAGCTGGGCCTCGCCCCCGAGTACAACACGGAGCGCACCGCCGAGGAGGAGCAGCACGTCGAGGAGGGTCACCTTGACGACATTAGTCGCTTTCCGTGCGACTGCCCTGCGTGTGGGCGCGCGGGTCACATGCTGATGCACCAGTGCGACATTCCACACTTCAAGGAAACAGTGATCATGGCC
Source organism: Trypanosomatidae sp. Fi-14 (assembly GCA_023091115.2). Lineage (NCBI taxonomy): Eukaryota > Euglenozoa > Kinetoplastea > Trypanosomatida > Trypanosomatidae > Trypanosomatidae sp. Fi-14. The sequence continues at coordinate 6,547 of JAKVQF020000958.1, read as the reverse complement.
TTCCGCTGCGACAGTTGCGGATACAAGAACAATGAGGTCAAGAGTGGTGGCGCTATTGCACCGCGGGCGCTGCGTCTGACATTGCGCGTCGAGTCCGAGGCGGATCTGAAGCGTGATGTGCTCAAGTCGGAGACGGCCACACTGCGCATTCCCGAAGTGGCCATTGAGCTCGCCGCTGGCACGCTGGGCGGCTTCTTCTCCTCGGTTGAGGGTACACTGGTGCAGATACGCGACCAGCTAAACAACCTGCCTCAAGTCGGCTTCGCCACCGGCGACGCCGCCGACGCCTCGGCGCGCTCACTGCTTGACGTCGTGCGCGACCTAGACGCGCTGCTCGCCCTCGAGCGACCCTTCACATTTATTTTGGACGACCCTCTTGCCAACATTTACATACAAAACCCGCGTGCGCACTTGCCCCCGCCCGACGACGTTGACGCACAGCTGCAACGTGAGGAGTACACGCGTACTGCCGAGCAAGACGAGGAGCTGGGCATTGACCAGATGCGCGCAAATGACGCGACGGACTGTGCGCATGCAAGCAACAACGCGTCATGACACGGTTGTAGCCACAAACACACACACACACATACACACACACATACACACAACCGCGCGCATTGTAACTGGTGAGAGTGTACATACATACACGAGTTTATGTGCGTGTGCGTGTGCGTGTGCGTGTGTCTCAGCGACGATAACGGTCACGTATAAACAACATAACATGTAAAAAACATGCATACACACACGCACACATACACAAACACACAGGCACACATACATGCGTGTGCATACGCGCACAAACATGACAACAGGCGCGCTAGGCCTAACATAACACACACACACACATACACAGACACACACTCACACACACACACACACACACACACACTTGTACTTTGCTTCTTCCTCTTGTTGTCATTGTTTTTGTTACGCTGTTGTGTGCTTGTCTGTGCAGACGTTGTACACCCGTGCCGATGCATGCGTCGCGACGCAGACGCTACAATGAGTGTATGTAGCGACGATGCCCAGCGCGCGGTTGACCTTGTGTTGCATGCCTATGATCAACTGCTGGCGCATCGTGTGTTGCTGCAGCGACAGGTAGAGGCGTACTATTTGCGCGAAGAGGCGCACATACGTCAGCGCGTGCTGCTGCTTGACGAGCTGCAGTCGGTCATCGCAGACGAGCGGCGCTGTCTCGAGAAGCAGCACCACGAGTGCCGTGTACAGATACGCGGCGCGCGTCGCAGTGTCGCACACGTGGCAAGTGAGCAAAGCAAGCTACAAACACAGCTGCTACATGTGCAGGCGTCCATCGCGGCTGACGAGGTGCACGCACACGAGCGTCTTGCGACGGCGCGGCACCGAGTCGTTGACGCCGAGGCGCAGCTGCGTCACCTGCACGACGTGCGCGCGGCACTCGAGGCGGATGAGCGCGCCCTTGACGCGGATGAGTTGCACATGAGCGCCGAAGAGGACGAGCTGCAGCGCGCCGCGCGTGAAATGGACCGTCTCGAGGGCGAAGTCGAGCGTCGGCGTGTGTCACTTGAACAGAAACGTCAGACCATGGTAGAGTGGGATCGCGCCCTCGAGGCCCGTGAGCGGGCGCTTGTCCGTCGTCAACATGAGCTGTGCGCAGACATGCAACGCATCGAGCTCGATGAGAGTCGGCTTGGCATGCCACGTGACGGCGCCGCCTACAACACCGTGGTGCCGGCCCTGTCGCAGCGTGAGGTCATGGATGACCACGACATGTCCATCGAGTATGAGGGTCGTTGCGAGGAAATTGATCGCGACGAGGATGAGTAGACAGGAAACAGCCGTACACACACACACACACACACACACACACACGCACGTGCACAATGACATTGTCCTGTTTTTCTGTGAGCAAGTGCATGTGTACACAAGTGTACTGAGTGATGCACCGGCTTGCACAGCACAAGGAAAGAGCCCCACAAACACATATACATACTCTATGCTCCTCTCTCTTGCTCTTTGTCGTTCTCACATTTACACTTGTACGTTGACAACAACACCACCACACATACACACACACACACACACGCACACACGCACACACAGAGAGCTATTGTAGTTGCGCCGACGCACAATCACGGGTGCGTATCAGCACAAGACGTGTACTGTTTGCTACTGCCGCGACGATGCTGCAGCGCTTTCTCGCGAGTAGAGGGCCGTGCGGGACTGTTGGTGTGTCGCTGGTGCTTGCGCTGCAGTTTGTTGTTCTCTTCTTTGTCGCGCTCGGCACACCATACGACGTTTTTCGACTGCGCAACAACGCCGACCCGTCGAGGCCCGAGTGCTACTCGGTGTGGGGGCGCAAGCGATGCGGTGGCAATCACCCGAATGTGCACCACGACGCATTGTACAAGCGCTGCGGCGCCTTTGAGGCGTGCATGAAGGCTGCCGCGTCGTTTTGCATCATTTCACTGTTTGGCATTGCTCTGACCATTTTTTTCAGTGTGCTACATATTTGTCGCTTTGTCACAAACAAGGCACCACTGCTGCTTTGCCTCATTTTCTGCATCGCGACGACGCTGATTCCGTGGTCTATACTAGCAGGCTTGTATCACAACAGTACCTGTCTCGTCCGATTTAAGGACATTGCACACTACGCAGCAGGTTTTGCCTTCTTCATCGTGGCATGGGGGCTAGAAATCATCGCCTTTGTCATTATGATCTTCTCGTAGTGTGCCTTGCAGCTTTGCGTCGTGCGCAAGCATGGGTGTGTGCGTGCACCATACCACGTCATCCTCCATGCACCCCCTACCTCGTTTTCCACTCAGCAAATGCGTATGTGTGTGTGTGTGTGTGTTTATGTGTATACACATGTATGTGGTGTTGTTTGCTACGCGTAACGTGCATGGTGGTGTCTTGCAACCGAAGAGCACCAGCCCATCGCTCACTTTTGTTCTAGCATGAATTTCTGTGTGTGTGTGTGTGTGTGTATGTTTGTTTTTTCGATTAGTATGTGTCAAGTTCACATACGTGCACATATAAGTACATACAATACACACCTGACGACAAGTATGTGGGTGTATCGGTGTGCTGAATGACTGCTAGCATGCAAGTGTGCATGCGCATGTGCGTGCATACATGCCTTTTTTTTTCTGATAGAGCTGATATACTAGCTCCCGCGCGCCCTCGCGTACATTGCAACACTTGCCTCTATGTGCGCGATGCACGATGAGCTATGACGCTGTTGTCTATACACACTTGCCTGTGCAACCGCTTACGTTGCTCCTCTTCTTTCTCCTTGTTGTGACGTGTGCACGTTACACACACAAACACACACACACACACAAACACACACACACTCCTGCGTAGACGACGCATCGCGAGGGAGGGAGAGGAAGGGAATGCTTTGTACACGTGCGTTGCGTTCGCCACACACGGTTGTGCTGCTGGTCAATCTTGGCAGTCCGGCAAGCCTGTCGCGGCGTGGCATACGCGACTTTTTGCGTCTCTTCTTGTCTGACACACGTGTGATCAGCCTGACGCAGTATGTGTGGCTGCCCATCTTGTACGCCATCATACTGCCCTTCCGTCCTGCCGCCTTGCTGCACAAGTACAAGTGCGTCTGGCGCCACGACGGCGACGACGGTCCTGGTATGTCTTACCTGACATGGTACTCTACGAGTCTAGCACACAAGCTCGACGCGCACTTTGCAGACTTGCACAAGAGTGACAATCAGCGCGTCAAGGTCGAGCTGGCAATGCGCTACGGCGAGCCAAACATTGCAAGTGTGCTCGCGCGCCTTGACACGACAGTTGGCGATGACAAGAGCGTAGGCGGCTGTAACACCAGTGACACTTGTAAGACCGACGATTGCAGCAACAGCAACAGCAGTAGCAGTAACAGAGAGGCCGCACTTGGTGCCGTCACACAAGCGCACACGTCGGCTCCGCGGCGTGTGCTCGTGTTGCCTCTCTTTCCACAGTACTCGTCGACGACAACGGCAAGCATCTTTGACGCGGTGTCTGCCTACTACGCATCCTCGGCACGACGACGCCTACCGTCGTTGCACTTTGTTCGCGACTATGCAGACCACCCAGCGTACATACACGCCGTTGCGTCATCAGTTGTGCAGGCCATGTGCACACACTACCACGTTGCGAACGCGCCACGCGAGCTGGGTCGTGCACTTGCCACGCGAAAGGGCTCTGTGGCGCTTGTCTTTTCGTACCACAGCATTCCAGTACAATACGCCAAGGAGGGTGACGACTATGCTCAGCGCTGTCGTGCCACGACAAACGCAGTGAGTCGCGTTCTTGAAGAGCAGCTTGGCATGCCAATGAACGAGTTTGTGTTGCACGTGTATCAGTCACGCTTTGGCAATCTACCTTGGCTCGAACCCTTCCTCACAGACGCCGTACAAACACTGCCACTGCAACCAAGCACAGCACATGCAAAGGCCGCCAAGTCCGCTTTTGCGGCAAAAGCTGGCAAGCCATACTTTCAAGGCGCATGCATTGACACGTGCTTCGTCGTGGCCCCCGGCTTCGCCGTCGACTGCCTCGAAACACTGCACGAGATACGCGAGGAGGCACACGAGCTGTTCGTCAAGAGCGGCGGCCGTACACTCGTGTACATTGACGCGCTCAATGACACGCACGAGCATGTGAGCGCACTCGCCAATGTCGTGCAATCTATCGTGCCTGTGTAGCCTACACGGCATTGTAAAGTTATCGTCGTGGCGCGTTATGGACAGCGTGTGCGACACGCACCTTTGTGCTAATGTGTAGTCGTACTCGTATGTGCGTATTGCTAACACAGACAGAGGACAGTCGCGAGCACAATGAGAACACGCGTACGCATATACGCAACAAACGCTATACGACATGCAATGCGGCCCCGCGCCACCAACGCGTGCAACACAAAAAACAAACATCGATGCCACCAGTGTAGTGCACGCTAGCCAGCCATCGACTTGCAAATGACAAGTGTTCAGTGTGTGACAGAAAATAAAAGTCACAAAATGTATAGCGCACCGAAGATACCGATTCTCACTAAACACTGGTAGTAACTCTCTCTCTTTGTGTGTGTGTGTGTGTGTGTGCGTGTGTGTGTGTATTTTGCGAAGGCAATAACCCGAAGACGCACGCAACACACACAATCATGTACATACATCGCATACAACGCGGGTGCAAAAAAGTACATTACTGTCAACAATGAAAAAATGGCTATCATGTACTTCGCTGCACGCACGTAGTGTGAAATACACATACACACACACACACACACACACGTGCATATATATTTTCACACAGACGTTGCAGTCAAGTGACAAGCACGAGGCAATGGCAAGCCATGTAGTGACAGTGCTGACGGGTTGCTATGGCACGCTTGCCAGTGCGCACGACGCAACGTCGACAAGACTTGTTGCGACAGTCATATGCAATGTATTGGCAGCAATCACATGTGTAGTCATTACTGGTGTACTACTCAACGTCCTTCCAGCATACATCCTGCCACGGTGCGTGCAAAAACTACACAAGACACAACAAGTAGAGCGCGTACACAGAGCAACAAAGGAAACGATACGCGAAACAAGTAGCAAACAAGAGCCATGCTTGAGCACATCGACTACAAACATGACTGCAGAGCAAGCTACAAAAACACAAACAGCAAATGCAAATACCGCCGACACGACATCATCACGTGATGACAAGTTTAACAACAATCACAACAACAGCAGCATACTCGACAATGCCCTGCAAGATTTCTTCACCCGTGAGTCGCTCATCGATGATGCTATTGATGAGCAGCTACCACCGTAGTAACATATCATCAGCAAAACCAAGTAAAAACATACACAACCGCACCGGCACAAGGTAAGAGGCATCAAGAGCAAAAAATACACTCACACGCATAGCTGCACAACTGTCGACACACAACGGTATAACAAACAATATTACAGAATGTGCACACAAAAGCATGCACAACGCCGGCTAACTACAAATAAACAATGACTGCAGAGTAAATTAAACTTGCAACATAGTCCTGTACACAGCACCACACACACACACACATACACACACACACACACACACACACACACACACACACACACACACACACACACGACGCCATGCCACCGAAGAGGCAGACACGCAGCGTTGCTGGTCAGCAGCCAGCGCAGCAGCAGCAGACGCAGCAGCGCGAGGAGCAGGAGGGCGACGTGCCTGTCACGTTGTGGGACATCGACCTACGTGACATGGCGCTGGGCGACGACATGCCTGCACTGAGTGACAATGCGCAAGGATGGTGTGAGAGCGACGAGAGGACAGACGTGCTGCGCCGGCGTGAGGGGTGCACCATCGAGGCGCTCGTCGTCGACACGCATGCGTGCTGCAAGAGCGACGGAAGTGTGCAAGCTGTGCAGCGGCTGCCGTGGTGGTGGCTTGCAATGCAAATGCGGTTACTGTTAGAGAATCGCATATTCACGCTCGGTCACTGGGCTGAACTGAGCGAAGACGATCGCGGTAACGTACCAGACATACGCGATATGCTCGACACGCAAGTGGC